>JABXWE010032074.1:0-16213 GCA_014611495.1 Limonius californicus | reverse complement strand
AGTCCCCATAATGTTTGTTAAGCGATTTTTGGGTTTGCGTAATATTTTTTTACCAAAAAATAATGTTTTATCAACACACGAAATTCACTGTTTCCATTTTTTGAAAATTCACGAGGTTGTCTGCTTTCGAATGTTGTAAAAACTGAACCTTCTGACAGATTTGTCTGAAAATTTTTCCATGGCCTATTTAAAGATAGTAGGTACTTTCCAAATGTTGTATGAAAATTGTGATTGAGACGCCATCTGTTACATTTATCATGGACTTAATGGACTGGCCTCGTATCATTTGTACCTTTAGCTTTTTTATTTAACCAATACTTTCTGAGATAAACGAGTGAATACGTACGCAACGGAATGTAGACCTGATATGAAATAAAATGCGTAATAAAATTAATTCCGAATGCAGTCAATCGACGTATTGTTAATATTTATTTCAACCATATTAACAATAATTATGGCTAATAGTAATTACAGTTACAATGATTATATTAATATGCTTCATGTGTATTTTGAAAGCCACAAAAACAGTGCTGCGGCTGTAGCATCACAGGTATCCAAATCGGCAAGTCTCATAAGTAAATTTTTTCGGCAGTAGAAATAAGACTTCGTGAAACAGACAAAATTAGATCTCGTTGTGAGGGCACTGGACGAAAACGACATATTCGATCTGTAGAAATGAAAGAGGGTGTGCTTCGAAATTTAGAAGACAACCGGCAAATAAGTACGAAAAGATGTATCAGTATAATGTATTTTCCATGCCCCTGCCCTTGCAAGCCCTAAATTTCTCCAACACCCCCTCCTCGGAGAAATTACGTCTTTTACCCTCAATCCCACCCAATTACCAAATTATCCTTTCCTATCCAATTTCTCATCTTCCAACCCGTTTAGCCAGCGTGGAAGTTTACAGCTATTACACACCCAAACTGGCGAATTTAAGAACGAATGGAGTAATACCCCATGTGGGTAGGAACCACAATTCCAAATCCCACACCTCTAAGGTCTGCCTAGCGGATTCTGGGGGGGGGGGACAAAAATTCGCAACAAAATCCCCCAACCTAAACGACATTGTTAGTAGCAACATTTAATATACAAACAATGCAATCCAGCTATCGACTAGAAGAACTATCACACGTTAAATGAGACGTAGTAGGCTTAAGCGAAACAAGCGTCACACTTAAATCCGGACACCTCTTATATTTAAACAACAAAGAAACAAACACACACCTGGGAGGCGTAGGCATACTAGTAAATATAAGAATCAAAGATCGAGTCGTAAAAATAAACTCCATATCACCTAGAGTCGTCTATGTAATCTTGAAGATATCTAAAAGATAGAGTCTCCAGGTTATCCAAGTGTATGTCCCCACTAGTACTTCAGAAGACATCGAAATCGAACAACTATATGCAAATATAACAACAGCACGAAAGGCAGAAAAAGCACAATATTCGATCATTATTGGTGATTTCAATGCCAAAGTGAGAAGTACCAATACCGACGACATCCCAAACAGGGAAAATTTTGGTCTCGGCATAATAAATGAAAGAGGAGAAGCTCTGATAAATTAGCTCCGACGAGAAGAATTATTTTGCATAAACACCTTCTTTAAAAAACCAATAAACCGAAGATGGACCTGGAAAAGTCCCGACTCCAAGACTAAAAATCTAAAGTAAATTTGATTTATGAAGCGACCATAGACTTATTACAGCAAGAGTTACTATCAATACTAGAATTGAGAAAAATAAATTAATACACCCCCTGAAATTTCCAACACTAATGGAACTAAGACAACACGAAGAGAAATACCAAAAATAACTTATCAAAAAACTTCTGGCGAAAATCAAACTGAATACGATGGGAATAAACAAGTTGGAAAACAAGATTCGATCAAACCTTAAAACGGCTACAACAAAGATATGTCACACTAAGAAAGAAAGAAGTTGCAAAATATAACCTCAAACTAGAGGCTTAATGGAAGAACGAAGAAATATGAAAAGAGGCACACCTGAATAAACCGAATTACACAAACAAATCAGAAAAAATATAAGACTCATAGACAAAGGTGAAAACTTTTACGAACATCTATATTCTTCAGTAAATTCAAACCCAATTGACCTGCATCCCATTTACGTTAAAAATGTCGGGTCAGTAGACATACCCGAAATTACAAACGAGGAAATTAAACTTGCCCTTTGCCAAATAAAAAACGGTCGCGCTCCTGGTGAGGAGGGTATCACTCGAAAAATGTTGCAGTTAGGAGGAGCAGTAACCCTAGAAGCTATGAATGAAAAATTCCCGACAGCTGGAACAACACACAAGTCATCGTGCTACATAAAAGAGCGATAAATTAAATATCGAAAACTATCGACCAATAAGTCTCCTTCCACGCCCATACAAGCTATTCAAAAAAATCATTAGCATTAGACTATCCAACAAGTTTGACAACATAATCTAATAGTAATAACTACCGTGACAGTCAGGACTGTCACCATCACGATCACTGCCCGATCTGCTTTCCCATTGGTTGGTAAAGTAGGACCAAACTTTTAAGATGAATGTTTAAATTCCTACTCAAATGCGATTACCAGTCAGCAGGTAGCATGTAATCTCTAAATTGGTGCTTGTTAGGCTGTGGTCAGGGTCGCATTTAACTTTCTTGGCAAAGGCAGTCAAATCCGGCGATGTAACTTTTTATTGAAGCTGGGTGTAAATATAACATATATTATAAAATGTTATAATAAAAGTATCTAATTAAGATTAAATTTAAATTACCGGATGACCGACCATCTATTCCCTGAATATTGTTAAATATCTTAACGTTATAATGAGTGCTGTTGTCCACTAACGATGTAAGTAATCATGTTAAATTTATTTTGTAATATGAATCATTTCTGTTCGAAACTATGTTAATTTAGTTATTGTTCTGGGTAAATTCAGTCGTTTTGACCATTCGCAGTTACATCATGGCTTTCTGGAGACCTTTCGAAAACGACGATAATAATCAAATTATGGAAATTGCAAGCAGTGATATCGACGAAGACATAAATGTTGTAAATAGTAGTAGTGAAAGTGAAAATATAAATTTAAGTACAACACGCCAGTATCTTCCCGTTGAAGCGCAGCAAATAATTTTAAACATTTATAGAAACTTAAATCCGAACTCCGGCAACCAGTATGGCATTATGAAACGTGTTGCAGAATTGACACAAGTGCCCTACAGTACAGTGAGAAAAGTTTAAAAAAAGGCCGTGTTACACACCGCAAGAAAAGAACAACTCGGAAATTTTCTAGGATTCACGTAGGAATCAGAAAAACCGCAAGACATTCTATTTATAATTTTTATAAAAAGAAATTAGTTCCCACTGCAAGCGAAATTTTCCTGAATACGTTCTTGATCGCCTACCCGCAACGGCCCTAACACTTGCACCTTATCTTTAAGTCAACAAATTGACATTCGCTAGTAAAAATTAGGTCCAGCTATACCCGTGTCGTCATAAACAAATAAACAAACAACTCCATTGAAGACGATTATGATTTCCCAAAAATAGTCCAGTCGAAATAGGTTTTCACTTAAAAATAATTCCAACTGTTTTGAAACTTGGCACACTTACTTAGAGGCGTCTAGTGAGGTGAGCTCTAACGGCAGTGACGTGAAACATGTCACTTTTTTCGTTCTTATCTCAGAAACTGTTGATCTTAGCAAACATATAGTCATAACGTATGTAACAAAAGTTTTCGGAAAAATATCAACAGTAGCACATGAACCGAAAACAGTTTTATATCTAGGCGTCTGTAGAACAAAACAAGGTGTATTAATTGACATTTAGTGTAGCGTATCACCTTCTCTAAATAACTTCTGGTAATATGTCTTACAAGTTAGATATTCGTAAGAATATATATGCGTTGGTTGGACGGATGCCTAAACGTGATATTGTGAATATGTTCAGAGACCAGAATGTTTCGATTTCGACTATTTGTCAAACAATTCGCGAGTGCGAACAAGGTATTCCCTGTATAAATTTATCAAAAACTGGACGTCCACGAGTTTTACCTTATGCTTCCGTTAGGAGATTGGTAGAAAGAGCTAAAGACAGGGTTGGGACTTCAACACGAAAGTTATCGCGTCAATTTCGAGTTTCGCATATGACCATTAGTAGAGAATTGAAGAACAATGGATTGCAGTTCCGAAAAAGAAAGAAATGCCCAAAATATTCTGATCTACAGCTGCGAAGAATTCCTAGATGTTGTCGAGCATTACGACGTCGATATTTTAATGGAAACAAAGTGATCGTTATGGACGACGAGAAATACTTCACTTTGTCGAACGCCGAAATGAAAATGAACGATGGCTTCTATACTGATGATATTAGGAATTTCCCTAATGAAACTAAATTTAAATGTAAGGCCAAATTCGCTGATAAACTACTAGTCTGGTGTGCCATATCAGAAGCGGGAATTTCGCGTCCGTATATTGGGCATGTAAGAGGAGAAGCGGTAGATGCAGTAATTTATACACAGGGATGCCTTCCAAAATTACTTGATTTTATTAATACTCATCGCGTTAATGATGAAATAGTATTCTGGCCTGATAAGGCTTCTTGTCATTATGCTAGAATCACTAGGCATTGGCTGGAAACAAATAATATCAATTTTGTAGCAAAAGACGACAATCCTCCAAACATACCACAAGCAAGACCAATCGAGGAATTTTGGGCAGTATTGAGCAGAAAGGTATACAATAATGGTTGGAAAGCCCAAAACGAAGAACAATTGCGGCGACGAATATTTAATAAGATCCGCGAAATAGATGTGGGTACCGTCCAGACTCTAATGGAACATGTTCGTGCAAAACTGCGAATTATCGAAGACCAAGGCCCTTTAGCTGCAGTTTAAAATATTATTTTTGTTCAATATAGATGTAAGATTAACCCTTTAGATAAAAGTTTTGAATAAATCCACACTGGCTTTTAATAGCTGACTCTCTTTGTTTTCCGAAAACTTTTGTTACATACGTTATAACAAAGAAAAGCTTATAAAATTTGCTACAAAATGGATCCTCTTTCGTATCTGTAACAGGTATACAGTTATTTGGCGCTGAAAATAGGGCTTGCTTTTCGACTGTCAATCTAGCGCTGGTTTTCATGTAAAGGCTATAATCTGAAACGTTTTTAAGCATTCACTTGAACAGCAGCCTATAGATAATGCCGTGTCCGTCCGTGTGTCCACCTCCACCCCACAACCACCCCCACGCAACCCCTACTTCAGAAGTATTTTTGGAGTCTAAAAAGAAGTTACAGCATAATCGATAATACAATTTTGCTTTTGCTTTTGCAGTTTTGAAATGAAATACTTAAACAAAAAGTAAAATTAAAAATTATGAAAATAGTAAAAGTAGCAAAACAAGTTTTTGCTAGATATTTCACTCGAATCTAGATTTTTTGGTTGATGAGGACCCTGCTTCTTGTGAAGTGATGGACGTGACAGTTTGTTAAGATAGTGACTCTGGGAAGGCTTCATCTGGAAGCAGTAAATCCAAATCTTCTTGGTCTTCTTCCTCATTATTTATGATATGTGTGGCATTCAAGCATTCGCCATGGCAAGAATGGCAGATGTTCGTACACCATAGTGCAGCTTTTCTACACCCACACCTGAGTCCACATCCAGTCTTGCATTTACAAAAAATGTGATTTAGGATTTCGTTAGGTGCGAACATGTCTTCGGTGGTGACGGAAATGAGCCGATTATTTTCCTGCTTCCACCCCTAGCTTTTAGGTGATAATTGGCTTGCCATCCAAAATTGTACTTGGTGATATACTCGATAGGAATGTTGTTTTGCTGCTCCTTTCGTTGATGGTAGTGCAGCAATCTCCGATTTGACATTAGACACTGCTGGCGTGAACAAGTGATACCGATACAAGTTGAGGGTTGTCTGTTTATCAGGTGCTCCGTACTATTTTAGTAACATTCCGTTCCCTGCCTCTGCTACAGCCTCAAGAGAAGAGGTTGGACTGTTGAAAACATCAACAATACCTTGCAACTCTGCAGCATGCTACCTGAACAAATCGACAGACTTGATTTTACTTTTCCGGTATGATGCCGAAGTGGTCTCACCTCCACTAAATTCATGCAAGAAGAGAATGCTGTTTGTTAGCCCCTCGCTTTGCAAATCGTTGCTTGAATAAACTTTTCTTTCAACGTTGCCATGGCTCGGCATGATTAACGGTATTTGTCGTTCGAGCGAGGTTAAAGCCATAAGTAGAACCATGAGATCAACATCTTCTCCGATTACTGTAACGTTGGCATTTTCCACGAATTTTTCTATAGCAGTTCTAATAATAATGTATCAACGTGGTCAGATGCTTCTCTAACTGCTATTCTCTAGCTTCCAAGAGATACTGAAAGAAAGGAAATAAGCCTTGACTTATTCCTCTCGTTGGAAAGAAAATCCACCTGTTTGCCGGTGATCCATTGTTCCCTCATCAAAATGTATGTCCACCGTATTACTTGTATCTTCGGCTTTGTTCAACTCTCTTAGTACCTCCCATGGTGGAGAAGTAACCGTAAAATACCACAGTACACGTTTTATCCAAGTAATGCTTGAGAAGGTACTTGATATAGCTCTGAAAAATTGTTGAAATTTTTGAATCTTTGGGCCATAATACCTGTGCAGCAAGAAGCCACCATCCACAACTGTATCAAGTCGCGGAAGTAAATTACTATAGTAGTGTAATTTTCGTCAAACAACGATAATGGAAAGGGAACCAACTCATACTTCATGTAGGTCTTTAGATCTTCATCGGTCTGCTTGCTGATGATTATCCTTTGGAATATCATCATAGGGTCGATCACCACAGTTTCACTTCGAACTTTAACAGAATTCGACACACTTGTCAAAGTGACAATTTGATGTCTGAGTGTCCCACTGTTTTGTTTATTGCTTGCATTCCTCCTAAATAAGCATTGCAGCAAGTGACTTTATCATCACCTACCACTCCACTCGCTACTGACATTACTTACATAATTTATCACAGGAAATGGACGATGATTCTGAAACCAACTTGAGAGCTTAGCAATATCTGCAGTGTCTCTAACTTTTTTTCATGCTGTTCACTGTAAAGAACATGATTCTGATGAAAGAAAATGTGGAATAAGGGAAGGGCGCGACAAAGGAAGGGACGATTGGTCGGTCTATTGTGTTTGTCAAGGTCGAGGGCGAGGGGCCCCACGGCCATGCCCTCTCCCTTCAAACCTCAAGCACTCACACTACACCTTCAGTTCTTGTTCGATAAATCTACCAAATAACTCTATAAGTATTACAGACACGAAAAAAATCATAGCTTCAATTTTGTCGCAAATGTTATAAGTTTTATTTTTGTATATGACTGTATTTTCGCTAGGACAAACAGTTTCCAAGATAAAAACATAAAACCGAAAAAATGTCATGTTTCAAGTGATTGCCGCTAGAGCTCACATCCGATTCATCAGGACTTTTGTATAATTCATCACTAGACACCTCTACGTAAGTGTGACAAGTTTCAAAGCTGTTGGAATTATTTTTAGGTGAGGACTTTTTTTGCCCTTCGTTGACTGAACTATAATGGCTTGTGATATGAGCAGGACGGAGTTCCACCGCTGTTAATGCAGATTCTTTGACGAAAGTTTTGTTAATAGATGGATACTTAAGGTGTAACGGGTCAAAATGGTGAAAAGTGAATATTTGGTGTTTAATTACCAATTACACAAAAGTTCAACATTTTGAGATAAGAGTAGCTCCAACAATAAACATCTGCCGCTGCCGTGTCGCGGAATGTTCCAGAACACGCGTCCCTCTCTACACCAGAGGGGGGTGCGCGCATGACGGAAATCGAAAATTGGCCAGTATAAAACCGCCAGCGCGGCCATTGGAAATCACTTTATTTCCTGGCTCCTGATTTCATCAAAAGTCAGAAAATATTCCTCAGCCTTCTTTTAAGAGTATTCTTAAAAGATCCTATAGTTGAAAATGCGATCCTGAAATTAACAAGTCTAGTAAAATCCGTTTACTAATTCCGTATACTTATCCGAAAGTGAATTAATAATTTTCCGGTATTTTGCCTTTGTATTAACAAATTTAATATTTTTGAGTTTCCAGTTACAGAGTCCGAAGCCGAGCGAGCCAGTGTGCGTCGACCGTAGATAGCGGTCGGGGTAATTTGTTAAATTATACCGCCGTTCGAAATCGTTGGATTTCTAGCACATTTTGACAGTAAAATTAGTAGATATAAATATCTAACTTGCTTTGCTTGTTTATTTGAGTGCCCAGTAGTCCGTTTTCACGGTGACAGACATTTTTATTGCTCTTGTGCCGGTGTTTGAAACGGTTAAGATCAATAGAAAATTCTGTATAAAGATTATTATTGCTTATAAGGTCAGTGTCTGAATTGACGGTGTAAACAAGCCTTAACAATTACTGTTGTTATTAGTTGAACACCCTGTACAAGGTTTGTCGTAATTTGTGGAGAAATTTCACAAGACGTCAAATTTTTGTAAGTCCCGCTAGAAGATTTGAATTGATATGGAGTATTTTGAGCAGTTCTAAGCGATCTACAAATTCTGTCGCAGAGTAATTTTGTGCAAATTTGTAGGGGAATTAGCCCCATTCTCGTTAGTAAGCTGGAGAATTTTGGCCGACTAATTAGAGTGCATTGTCCGCGTGCCCGATATTTTCACTGTAAAAGTCAGAATCCTATCCGAGTAACATTTACGCAAAGCAAGGTTGAATTATCTATACCACAACTGCACTGTTAAAAACGCGTAGTTTGAGTTTTAACTTCCAGGAAAAGTGATTTAATTAAAATCTCCTGTTTGAAGATTTATTACAGTAAAGTTTGTAATTCAATACACACAGATTGTTCGTTCTGGAGCTATTTACATCTAACGAGACACAGGTAAATCTCGGTACAGAAATTGTCACTGGTGGTTAACACAGTTCACGTTGTTTTAAGTAAGGAAACTTTTCCCACTGATTAAATATAAATTCTTACGCTGGAAAGTTTAACACTCACTGTTAATAATCCCGAATACCGTTTATCCCCCTCGCAAGGAAATTACTTCCTTGGCAACAACAAATTAAAGCTAATTGGTTTGTTTCTGTTTGATTAGTATCGGCGACAGCGGCGGACATTTTGTCCACTCGAGAAGCTATTTCACCTACCAGAGCCAGTTCGCAGTCGTTTTACCGACGCGGACCTACGAACCATTGGGCCTACCAGGACAAACCAGTGGCGGAGACATCTATTTTATTTGTTAATAATTGATTCGAGTGTAATATTTATTTGATTTATCAATATTTTGTACATGTACCATTACGTAAGAGTTAATAAATTTATTTTTTCCAAGCATTTATAATTGAATTCTGGACAACTCGAGAGATTACCCAGGTTATAAATTTTGGAGCGTTCGCGCCCCGTATAAGCCACCGGGCGGAACGTTACAAAGGAGGACCAATAGAATGGCCGCTATATTATCGCAGATAACTTCACTTGATTATTTATTAGACGGATACTGTGAGAATAAAATATATCAAAAAATAAGTTAGATGGTTTTTAGGTACTCATACAATATGAACTGTGAGACATTACAGCTACAATGATTAATAGGAAATTTTAGAGCTGGGATCTTCAATTTAAACATTTTTGTTAACAATTTAACATTAATTTTGATCACTGGATATACAAATTTTTGATAATCTTTTGAAGGAAGTTATGGCCAAATGTAGACAAGAGTTCTGCAAAAGTAGTCAAATCACTATAAGAAATAAATGCTGTATATTCAAACAAATGTCGGTAATATAAAAAAAACTCGATGACATCTGACCCCACACAATATACATGACGTCATAACAAGTTAACGCTTTCAACAGATGCATAAATATATAAACTAAATTAAGTGACCAAGAAAAGTTTTAAAACGTCGTATCTTTAAAGCTACTGAAAACGTTACGACCATGATGTATAGTTTGATCTGTTGATTTCTCATAAGTATAGGAAAAAAAGGGAAGCTGTTTCTATTTTCAAACCATCATTACTACTGGTACACAAGTAATAGAATGCCAATGTATTAATGCAAAATTTAATTATTATAAAGAGTGTTAAAATGAACACTGAAAGTATTTTTCGATGCCGAAATAGTTCATAAGTTTCTAATACCAATAAGGCATGTTTTTGTTTAGTAGATATGCTTCTACAAATAAACCTAAAAAGTATGATTGCGACCACAATAAAACATGTTATTTCACACCTAAATCGATTCAAGTTATATCCAATTGTCAGTTGCGCATGAAGAACGCTACTGGTAACATGATACCACGATTGTAAGCCGTCAAAGTTAACGTGCTATCGTGCTGAAAGAAGTCAAAAGAATTACTTCTAATCGATTGGCTACGGTTGTGGTACAAACCGATTGCTCACTCCAGCCATTGCCTTCGACGAAATCGCAAAATTAATGATTTCCGAAAATAATTAATCACGATCTACGCAAAAAGCCATTAAAGCCCAGTAGCTTAATTTTTTACGGTTGAAGCTTTTTTTGATCTAAATGTTTAAGTTTGGCATGGAATTTTCCGTACTTCTGCAGTGTTAAATAAGTTTTAATGCTTTTTCCGACTTTTATTTTTACAATTAACAATTATATTAATAAATACTTAAACAGATAATATTAGCTAATTATTAGAAAACATAATACATGTCTGAACATCAATAACTGCACAAAATATGTTTTTAATCCTAGATTTACTTTAATACAAATTTAAATCGCGGATCCACAATAGAATAGTGAAAAGTGAGTTAAGCAGTTGAAGTGGATGCGAGTGGGGATTGTACTATAACGAACAAAAGGAGCTTCTGAACATATTTCGATCTTCATTTTGAGACACTTAGATGGTGGTTCGAGTCCCATTTGGAGCACTAAACTGCTTTGAAGGTTTTAATCTCTGCCGTGGAAAACAACAGGAAATTACCACGATGCCGTCTCTCCGCGTAGATAGACTATCATTATAGCAATTCTTATTTTTGATGCTGCAGCACGGAAAAGTTGAAGAGAAATGCAACCAAATCATTCACGCAAGTTTTCCGTCCATGATAGTCTTCGTCCTTCTACCGATCTTCTGCCCTCAATCTTGCCTTGGATTATTAATTATAAAACTCTGTATTTTTGCCCTTTGTTAATATGACCAAAGTAATCGTACTTTCTTCTTTTGATAGAAAATTCCTAATACAAGGGCGAAAATCGGCATTGTCTGCGAAATTACTGCAGAAATTACACCAACACAACGCACTTGCAATAGTGCACTGCGTACACACTATTAGTGCAAAATAATACTTTACCTATGTAATGTTCTGTAATGAGTACAGAATAATAAAATTGTAGTAATAAATATATGACACTCTAAGAAGGAGAATGATCTTACTATTAAGAGTTATATATATATTATTCTTATTTGGTGTATTTATTTTAACCCATACATTAATTTTGAGTTACTTTAGTGATATAGTAACAGTAACAGAACGGACTCTTTTTACAAAAAGCACTTACTCAACAAAATCATAAGTAACAAACCATTTTATATATCATTTGCAGGGCCACCGTGAGCTAATCTGCCGCCGTACATTACTGCTCTTAAAAAATTATAAAAAGACTAATAAATTGGCATGACTTTTATTATTATTTACCCTAGTTACTTTCAAAATATAATATTAATAATATAAATACATGTTTTATTGTAATATATTGTTGTGATATTCTGTGCTAAACATAGGTTCTGCTATCGTCATTCAAATGCCTAAATATGAAAATTTCATGTGGGAAAGCAACTTAGCAAGTACAGATTAAAGATAATTATTTAAAAAAGCTTATACTAAGGGTAAGTATACCACATATGTGCAATATGTGAGGATATACATGTCAATGTCAGATGCAAATTTGGAAATTCGATCCCTTCCAATTTTGTACGTTGTTTGTATTTATAGTATACCTAATTTTGAAAGTGCAGTGCACAATTATAATGGGCAATTGTCTATGTTTGTAAGTTTTAGATTGTCTCTATCGTAGTTTTGAACGCCAATTATCTGGAAATATGATAAATTAGTTAATCACACTCAATTGAGCACGGTCAATATATAAATAAATGTAAATTTGAGTAAAAACCCAGTTAATCTATGATACAAGATGTAATAGCACCTATAAAGTACTTTCTATACAGATTTATATGAGTTACATTTAATTTAAGATCTGGAAGTGCATATTTATGTGAAATCCTGGAAAGTGAGTTTAATTTTGCAAAAACACAGATTTGTAACTGACGTGCTTCCTAAGCTCTGAAATGAATGTTCAAAGTAGCAGAAGGTATTGTAAAATATAATTTTGTGTAACAAACGGCATCTTGGATGTGTATTTTAAGATATATGTGTTTCTGAAGTTTAAAATACGTGTTTCCAAATTATGGGTTATCCTATATATCCTATATCATGTGTGGTAACTCAGTTGGTAGAGCGCTCGCTTTCGGAGTAAAACGTCTGCAACCTACTGCAACTCACCACACACAATTTCCCGATCCGGCTTTCAACCGTGGAATCTTAATGATAAAGACATTCTCTGGAATTTTTGTCGTTCGGATTCGACGTTAAACTGTAGATCCCCGTGTTTCTACCTTCGCGCTGAGGAGAAACACGGGGCAGAGAAGAGGCCGATGCTCAGCAGTGGGACAAAATGATGATAAATCAACCTATAGCATTGGATAGAAAAAATGTGAATGTGAATTTTAAAATCAAAATAGTTTTTAGAAAATAATTACAGGGAATAACTTATTAATTAGTTAAATTTATAGATTTGCGACGCTCTTCTGTTTTGAAATGTGAAGCTCCTGATTGGTTAATTAGTCAAATCTAGATGTCATTTTATTGAAATTTAAGCATCAGTTTCCTATAGAAGTGTACGGACGCTTCGCAGCTTCCAGAAATTATTTAGTTTAAAAATAAAGCAAATAGAACTTAACCTCAATTGACAAATTCTTAAAATAGTAACTTGTTTCTATCATCTTGAACCAAAGTAAACATGCGAACCTGTGGAATGTGTTTAATTTATGACATGAAAAGAGAAGAATTGTATTAAATTCAATAAACACAAAGATATTCACGTGTAAAATGTATCTCATGGAAGTTGTCAACTGCCAATAGTGTTGGTTAAGGATCATCAGCAGTGACCTTCCAGACAACTGAACTACAAATTGCAGTCTTTCAAAAAGGTACAGTACGTTTCAAGTTTTGTTTAATAGAAAGAAATATGTGGTGCGTAGTACTAATTGAACTTAATTGTAAGAATCCAAATGCTGCGTTGGAAAAACTTATGTTATAATTACCTATCACCGGGGAAGCCATGCTATTTTGTGACAATTTAAAACTTCCCTGGGATTGAGTTGTAACATTTAGTCGGCGCATAGTAAATGTATTTGTTTATTAGTTTTAAAACATTAACAAGGATTAAACACATCAATATTTATTCTAGGAATAAAATTTGTTCTGCAAGGAACTTCTTTTTAGTTTATATGCACAAATAATAATCATCATCATTATCACCCAACCAGTATTGTCCGCTATCGAACATAGGCCTCCACCAGATTTTTCCAATTTCGTCTATCTTGAGCAGTTGCAACCCAGTTTGTTGAAATCCTTTTCAAATTGTCCGTCCATCGGGTGGGTGGTCTCCCTCGACTTCGCTTGTCAGCCCTCGGCCTCCACTCAATAATCTTTTTCGTCCATCTTCCATCTGTCTGGCTCGCCACATGGCCAGCCCATCGCCACTTCGATGTGGCTATCTTTTCTATTACGTCCTCTACTCCCGTTATTCTACGTATCATTTCATTTCTTATTTTATCTTTCAGTGTTATTCCCAACATCAATCTTCTGTTGTGCATGCTCAATTTTCTTGTTGATTTTTTTGTCAGGGTTAGAGTCTCTGCCCTGTAGGTGAACACTGGCAGAACACATCTATTGAAAGTATTCCTCTTTAAACTCATATGGGTGCTATCTTTAAAGATGTATCTGAGTAGGCGTATGGCAAACTAGCCTAGATTAATTCGTCTCAGGAGTTCGCAGGTTTGGTAATCCCTGCTGATTTTAACATCATGCCCCAAATATATACCTCTCAACTAGCTCTATCTGATGTGTATGTTTCCGTTATAATAATAATACAACAACAAACAAAACTGAAGAGTATGTTAAAGATGCCGACGTAAACCAAATGGCTGGTTCAAACAGCGATAAGGACTTAAACCTTGAACGTACAAAAAGTTATTTTCTAAAAATAGAGAAATTGACTCGACAATATTTATAGATAGTATAAATTATTGATGGGGGTTGGGGTAATGGGCATGCTCCTCATTCCTCGAAAAAAAGATACCAATTGCAAAAAAAACCAGACAAGTGCCTGGGAACAAGGTCGGATTCAACACAAGACGACTCAGGCTACGAAAAAAGACAATGAAAATGGCAACATGGAACGTACAGGGGGTTAATACAAAATGGATGGAAGTGATAAAAGAGATCGAGAAATTAAATATTGACATTATAGCACTAACAGAAACGAAGAAAAAAGGCCCAGGAGTGGAAGAAGTGGCAGGATTTGTACACCTATATAGTGGAATGGCGAAAGAAGAGAGGGCCAAACGAGGAGTATCCCTGTTATTCGAGAAAAAATTCAAGAAATATATAACAAATTTTGAAGCAGTTGATGAGAGAATAAATAAAATTTATATGAATATACTCGAAAGACGACTAGCAATTTTTGGAATATATGCCCCTAACGACGACGAAACGATACAAATAAATGACGCCTTTTATGATAAACTGCAAGAAATAATTGACGAAGTTGGGGACAATAGAGAAATAATAATGATGGGAGACTTCAATGCCCGAATAGGTTCCAAAATAAATGACATGGTTGTGGGAAACTTTGGAGAAGCTCATATTAACGGTAATGGATAGAGACTTATCGACTTCTGCCAGAATAACGAACTCAGAATTACAAATGGATTCTTCCCGCATAAAGATGTTCATAGATATACATGGACACAAGCAACAAGGCAACTGAGATCGATTATAGACTACATCATCATTCGACAGAAAGCTGGTATGAAGGTAATGGATGTTAGAGTGCTGCGAGACAGTAATAAAAGCAATAAAGAAAATGAAGAACCGAAAAGCAAGGGGACCGGAAACCAACAAGAATGCGAAAATGCGAAGAACAGAGCGGATTCCGGGCAGGTAGGTCCTGTATGGACAACATATTCTACCTAAACCAAATTATAGAGAAAAAGATAGCGACAGAAAGAGAACTACATCTACTCTTTATAGACCTCACGAAAGCATATGACAATGTACCGGTCAAAAAGGTACGGCAAGTGCTACAAGAGACACGTATCAATCACACTATAATAAAAGCTTTACAAGAACTATACAAGGAAACTAAAGTAAGAATTAAAATATTTCAAGGCTTTATAGTAACAAAAGGGTTCAAACAGGGATGTTGCGTTTCCCCAAAAAATTTTAAAATATATGTATAACATGCACTACGAGAATGGAAGAAAAAGTGTAGAGGTATGGGACTAGAAATTAATAACAGCAATATATATACCCTACAATTTGCAGATGATCAGGTCCTCATTGCCCAAGATAAGGAGGACCTGGAATATATGACAAGAAAGATTGAAGAGTAATACGAAAAATGGGGATTATCTATGAACCCATCCAAAACAAAGTACCTATGTTTGGGAGGAAAGGCGACGAACCTAGAATTAGAAAATGATGAAACCATTGTGGGATGTGATAAATATAAGTATTTGGAAGTAGAAATAAATAGCGACGGCAGAGATTCGAGAAATAAAGGAACGAATAAGACAGGGACGATGAGCTATAAAAACATTGAACGGGATATGGTGGCATAAAGAAATTACGAAGAAACGAAAAATAAACATCTACAATGTAATAGTAAAAAGCATAACACTATAAGGAGCGGAAGCCTGGAAGATTACAGAAGCTGATAAAAGAAAGATTACAGCGGTAGAGATGGACACCCTAAGAAGATCATGTCGGGTCTCAAGAAGAGACAGAATAACAAATGAAAGAATCAGAGAAATGATGGACGTGCAAGAGACAATACTAGACGATATACAAAAAAAAACAA
>JABXWE010032073.1:0-18188 GCA_014611495.1 Limonius californicus | reverse complement strand
ATATATATGTTGGTTTTGAGGATTCCGCGGGTGTTGTATGCTGTGGTTGGTATCCAGGAATTCTTCCGCGTAGCAACTTCTTGGTCCTGGGACGGACCGGGCTGGTTGTCTTGACGACGTTTCGGCAAAGTCACATTTGCCATCTTCAGGTCTTGTCGGATAACTTTCTGCTGATGCTTCTTGTAATACGACTGTATGCACGTCGTCAAGACAACCAGCCCGGTCCGTCCCAGGATCAAGAAGTTGCTACGCAGAAGAATTCCTGGAAATCAACCACAGCACACATAGATATATATATATATAAAAGGGCGGGGATGGCTCAGTGCTAGAGAGCCAACTTTGGATGTAATAGTCCAAATGCTTCCCGGTTCGAATCTCCCCAGAGTCGGAAATTTTTCTAATTCCCTGGGTGCTCGGTACTGGGTCCCGGTCTCCATTTGCCATTGGGGATCAAATTAATGGCACTCCTCGAATTACGGTCGCATTAGAGGAGTAACAAGACCATTAACAAAAAACATTCACACACAACAGCGGGTTAAGCATGGTTGCGCACCAGCACGGTGACCCGCAGAGTCGGGCCCTATTGTGCATTGCACAAACTAACTTAGCCTTGTCTCACACCAAAAGCGATGGGCCTCTAATTAGAATATATTTCTTATTAATGGGTTTATAATTAACAACTCAAAACCTACCCCTTTAGAGGGGAAACAATTTTGCGATTTTAATGTATGTGATAAATAAATAACGATGCGAAATCCGTAACAGCATAGATAAAGTCGACATCCATATTTGTATATCGGGAAATATGTAACTCAACGTGGGATCCGCCGGCGTTGCCGAAGTTTTACGGTAACCTTGGCGTTACAGCTGCTTTAAGTGTTATCTTGTTTATACGTATTACTGCCGGGCACTGCTGATTTGTGCAACGCGTGCAAATTGTGCTAAAACAGAGAGAACATGGTTTATCTTAAATGTTACGTATTTTAAACAAGGTTTTACTATCAATAGGTTTTTATCAGTACATTTGGTCAATTTTTCAATTTTATGTTATGGAAATATAATTAGAGCTCATTCCATACATTCTCTATTCGACTGAGGTCGGGAGATTGGTGTTATCTTCTAGCCATTTTTGTACGGAGTTTGCCGTATGTTTTGGATCATTGTCATGTTGCAATAGAAATTCTAATGTCATTTGTTCTTCTGCAAATGGGAACTCGCTGATGAAAGGATCTCACCCTATTGCAACTGATCCATTGTGTTAATAACACAATGAATTGGACCCACTCCATGTCAAGAAAACGCTCCCCACACCATAATGTTTCCGCCCCCAAACTTCACAGTTCCTTTTGTTTATTTAGGATTGAATCTATTGCACTTAAGTCGCCGTACATATAGATTTCCATCATTGCAAATTAATTAAACTTAGACTCGTCAGACCTTAAAACATTTCTCAAGTCTTCAGTGATCCAATGAAGCTGTTCTTTGGCAAAATTTAATCGTTCATGGACGTTCTTTTTTGAGATCCGCGGTTTACGAGTCGTCTTCCTGCCATAAAGTCCAGCGTCGTTTAAACGGTGCTGTATTGTGCAATTTATACATATTGTAGGCCAAGTTGTTTCCGAATTTCTTGTGCCGTTAAAAATAGGTTCGATTTGGAAAGTTTTACAATTTTTCGATCAATTCTAAAGATTATCTCCATATTATTCTAAATTGAACCTACTAATTATTATTACCTTTGACTTTTTTTCGTCCGGCTTGTTTATATACCAATGGATTTTTAGTTCGATTGTATATTTTTTCGCTCCACTTTTTGATAAATTTAAATGAACTTCAGTATTATTGTAGGACCATTTTTCTTCATCCCCCAATCGCAAAATTCATGCTTTATTACATTTTGGAGCTATTTTTGTTGATGACGGTTAAAGTGCTACTCTGGATATTTCCCAGTTCGTGTGGCTGTTCTAAAGCGAAGGCTTCCTTTGTGATTACAGAGGTACTGATTGTAACTATTGTGGATGAAATGTTTGAAAAGAGGTCGAAGCACGTGTCCACTTTACAGTAATTTAAGGATAGACCTTCTGTGACGTAGAAATCTACAGCATCAGGTATTTTATTTAAGTTAGTCGACCAGTATGTAGATTCACCCGTGGATAGTTGATTAAAGTTATTTGTCAACATGGCCTTGTATAATTCCCATCCTTTAGCAGTGGTTAGCCTAGATTCCCAAATTGGATTTTGTGCGATCTAGTTTCCGCCGCTTGTAAATCAGTTCCTTAATTTTTTGAAAAACGTTTCGTATTGGTGTTGTTTTGTGAAATGTCCACTAGCAATCCGTTGGTATTCTTGACGTTGATGATAGTACCTGGTAGATAGTCAGTTGCAAACTCTTCCATTTCATAATGGGATAATTTATTATGTATGAGTATTGCAGAGACATCGTGTACTGTGCCATCAGGGTGGTTTGTGAAATATGTTCTGTAACTGTGGATGTTGAAATAGCTTCTATTTGTAAAATGTGTTTCTGGAATCATTAAAATGTCAATGTTTTGTTGTTTAGGAAATAGTTCGACTACTAGATGGTGCTGTGCTAACCAATGCAGCTATTCGGGGGGAGTTCATTATTGAGATTTGCTAACCAGCTTGGTAAGCAGATTTAATATCATGATATTCTGGTGCGTAAGTTGATTTATCATTGTTTCAAATGTGGATAGGGATTGGGATGTCATTGTTATTACTTCCTTGACTAATTATGTTTAGTTCTTGTCTTGTCGCGATATTTGAATAACTGGCATTGTTCAGGCTTACAGAGTAGACGTACTGTGAAGTAATTGGCGCACATTTGACAGACTTTATAGTTGCCGAGTGTGGTCCTTGACACAATTCGGTGGGAGTGTTTCATGATTTCTTGGAGAGAGTAGTATTGTGCTCCTTTCCACATTTGACGCATAAGTAAGGCATTGTACAGCATCTCTTACTGTGTCCGTAAGCTTGACATCTTGTGCATTGGATGATTGCAGATTTCTTTCGTAGTGTTTCCACTATCTTTTGTTAGTTTAAGTATTTAAATTTATATATTCTAAATCAACAAACAACATAGATAGGGGTACCTTTGTTACTCTGTGTCTTATATTGATGACGTTTCACACAGTATGTCCTAGCTTGTTTAATTTGGCTTTAATTTCTTCAATCTTTACAGAATGATGCATATTTCTGTGTATTAGCCTATAGCGGGTAAGCGTGGTGTATGATATTGTATTGTTGTGAATGATCGGTTTTGAGACGTGTGATTCGTTTTCTATAGGATTCTGGGGCTCTTGTATTTATTTTGATTGTATTGTTTACCAACGCCTTTGTGTTATATTGTTCTCTTTCTACAATGTGGGCTAGATTTTCGACCGCTTCTGTATAGTTTGTGACAAAATATATAAATACGAAGAGAGGTTTAGTTATTGTAAGCTCATTGTTACCACGTGTTACTTGTGTTCCCTCAGTGGTACTTGCGCTGTCTAGCTGCGTCTATTTTGATTGTTTATCGGGATTTGATTTTTTGGTTGTTTTGAAAGTTTTTGATTATTTCTTTTACGTTTTTAATGCTGGTTCTCCGATACCTCCTCTTCAGATTTATCGATAATTATTAGCTGATTGATATCAATTCGTTGATGATTAGGAACTTGACTATATGCCAGTTCAAATGTAGGTACGTTACTATAGTTTGATAATGCTGGTATGTAGATCTAGTTTTGTGCTGCTGATACATAGGTACTGTTTCTAGAAAATGGCATAATGCCAAGGTTTTGGGTTATTTGTTGGTTCTGATACACCGGCTGCAGAAATTTACGGTTGTGACAAATACATATTTGAATTGTTATTTTGCAATTTTGCATATTCTGCCAATGCGTCCCAGATCTCGCCTAATCGAAACAAACCAACTAAACCAAAACTTTAATTAAAGAATTGTTAAAAGATTCAAGCCTCATGCTTTGCCATTAATATTTATTTCAAGGGTAACTGCTACTGAATGATTTTTCGTATTTGTTGTAAACAGGTATTAAAATAGTTATTTTCAGAAATGGGCAGTTTTTTAAAGAAGTCAGGTTCGGTAGAGCAACACAGAAACACATGCTAAGCGACATAACCCTATGCTACCACGACCCCGATGATCCTAGCCCTTGTCATTACAAGATCGAAAAAAGGTAAAAAAGTCAGTAAGCAAGTTACCAAATACTCATACGATCCTTTGCAGTCCTCGTGAGTTCAAACAGAACACATACGCGTTTAATGCGTCTGTCAAAGAGGCAAGGACGCCTACACAGTGGAAAATACACCCGGGAGTAGGCAGGTACTCCTCCAAATTCCCAGAGTGTGCGAAGTTGAAACGGGAGTCGTGGGTATTCAAATCGGTGGTTGGGCGAACTGAATATAAGGCCGTCGAATATAATTCATTTTGAGATGTACTTCGATTTAAATATATCCATGTTTTTTGCGTACCTACCTGTTTTTCTGCGCAAGGCGCAAAGGTTATGGGGAGTTGGAGAAGATGTTCTGGAAGTAAGATCAGGTTCGTTGGCGACGCACATGTGAAGGGTCCAAACGGAGACAGTGAAGTTAAAGTAGGATTTATGGGATTGCCTGTAAAAGGAATTCTCGTTGGCTTTAAAATGTTTAAGTTTCCTTAGTAAAAATGTCATGATTATACACTATCGAGTACATTCGGCTGGAAATCAGCCATTGCATATCATAGATCGTATGGTATATTATCTTATGTTTAAGTTCTTACACAACATTGTCATGGCGACGCTGAAAATAGGATATACGCAACCAAGTTTGTATATACGCACGTGAATTGTATGCCCTATGATGTTTTACATATTGTCATGAAGTAGACCTTTTCAAACTAACACTTTACACTTTTTACAATATAAAACTTTCAAAATAAACATTTAATAATAGTAAATTATATACATTCAAAGAGATACGCCAACTACAACTTAAGGGTGTTCATATACAGTGCGGTCGTAAAATGTCCTCCCCCTCTACTAACTTTTGAACGACTTCATATTTCCTCACAAAATTTTGTGTGCTTTAATAGGAGACTTTTTAGTCTATATTTAAATTTTATAACTTTCGAAATGGCGGATCTTCAAATATTTGTTTAAATGGCAATGGGGGTCAAGTGATACCTCGTTTGAAAGGTATTTTAATCCTGCGTCTGATCCTTGAGTTTCATAACAAAATATTCATCCAGAAACAATTACAGATGATTGAAGATATCAAGTTTATGGAAAAAAAGAAGGCACCCGGAAAATTTTGCAATTTGCGGTCCAGATATGTTCATGGCCTCGTCGAGGACAACAACTTTTCCTTATGGCACTTTCCCGTAGCTCGTACCGTTAGGCCGCCAGGGGCGACCAAAGTCGAAACACGAATCGAAGTCCAGCACGTGTCCACGTCATCGCAGTGGGTCGGTCGCAAGCTCAATCTGTTCGCATAAGTACGCATCGACGGCCGGTTTTAACATCCCCTAAGAGGGCGCGGGGGACGCCGCAACGTCGAAAAAAAAACATAAAAATCGGCATAAAAACTTAGCCACTCGACCCCCATTGCTATTTAAAAAAATACTTCAAGATGGCGCCTATCCGCCATTTTGAAAGTTATAAAATTTAAATATAGGCTAAAAAGTAATATTTAGTCTCCCATTGAAGCACACAAAATTTTGTGAAGAAATATCAAGGCGTTCAAAAGTAAGGAGCAAGAAAATTTTGGATTCTGCGAAATACCAGAAGATATATTTATGCAAGTGCCAAGCGGTACTGGCAGGAAAGTTATGAATAACATTATTTCTAATTAATTTGATTACAAGTGACTTAAAGATATCCGACGACAGCTGTCAAAAATGTTTTCATCGCCCAACACCCACGTTTTGGCCTATAAAAGCAGAAGTAAATAGATGGATATTATTTTTGATCTAACCCTGAATAAGCACTGTACTTTTATAGGTTTCTTTAACGCTTTACCTTACCCAACGCTGTGAGGTATCTCAACTGCTTACGGCTTCCCTTGACGATTGCGCTTTGAGGTATCCCGGCTACAACAGCAGGTCTCCTTAACTCCGTGTCTTTCCCAGCGCTTTGAGGTAGCTCGGCTAGTTACGGGTTCTCGCCTGCTGATTGCGTTTTGAGGTATCTCAACTGCTTAGGGGCCTTCTCCTACTGATTGCGCTTTGAGGTATTTCAGCTACAGCTGCAGGTTTCCTTAATCCTTTGCCTTATCCAACGCTGTGAGGTATCTCAACTGCTTACGGCTTCCCTTGACGATTGCGCTTTGAGGTATCCCGGCTACAACAGCAGGTCTCCTTAACTCCGTGTCTTTCCCAGCGCTTTGAGGTAGCTCGGCTAATTACGGGTTCTCGCCTGCTGATTGCGTTTTGAGGTATCTCAACGGCTTAGGGGCCCTCTCCTACTGATTGCGCTTTGAGACATTTCAGCTACAGCTGCAGGTTTCCTTAATCCCTTACTTTACCCAACGCTGTGTGGTGTCTCAACTACTTACGGGCCTTCTCTTACTGATTGCACTTTGAGGTGTTTCAACTACAGTTGTAGGTCTCCGTAAATCCTTACCTTGTCCAATGCATTGAGGATCTTAGCTGCTTACGGGACGTTTCCTACTGATTGCGCTTTGAGGTATTTCAGGTACAGCTGCAGGTTTCCTTAATCCCTTACCTTACCCAACGCTGTGAGGTATCTCAACTACTTACGGGCCTTCCCTTGACGATTGCGCTTTGAGGTATCCCGGCTACAACTGCAGGTTTCCTTAATCCCTTACCTTACCCAACGCTGTGAGGTATCTCAACTACTTACGGGCCTTCGCTTGCTGATTGCGTTTTGAGGTATTTCAGCTACAGCTGCAGTTTTCCTTAATCCCTTCCCTTACCCAACGCTGTGACGTATCTTAACTGCTTACGGTTTCCCTTGACGATTGCGCTTTGAGGTATCCCGACTACAACAGCAGGTCTCCTTAACTCCGTGTTCTTCCCAGCGCGTTCAGGTAGCTTGGCTACTTACGGGTTCTCGCCTGCTAATTGCGTTTTGAGGTATCTCAGCTGCTTATGGCCTTTTCCCACTGATTGCGTTTTGAGGTATTTCAGGTACAACTGCAGGTTTCCTTAATCCCTTACCTTACCCAACGCTGTGAGGTATCTCAACTGCTTACGGGCCTTCTCTTACTGATTGCGCTTTGAGGTGTTTCAATTACAGCTGTAGGTTTCCGTAAATCCTTACCTTGTCCAACGCATTGAGGATCTTAGCTGTTTACGGGACACGGCCTACTGATTGCGCTTTGATGTATCGCAGCAGCAGCTGTAGGTTTCTTTAAACGCTGTGAGGTATCTCAGTTGCTTATAGGCCTTCCTCTGTTGGTCACGGTTTAATGCAGCTCGGCTGCATCTTTCATTCTTTGTTGTTTTGTTTTAACTGGACCATTAGTTCTAAATTTAATTATCATTTCAAAAGGGGAGTCTTCTTACTTGAAATCAACATACGACGGTTAAGATTTCCCGCAGTTTCTTAGCTTGAACAAGTGAATACCGGGGATAGATTATTCTCACTGTCTGCAGTTGACATTTTCTTTAATAAATGTGTCGAACCTCTCGGGTGTTTTATTTAATTCAGCTCAGCTACTTTATATTCAAACCCGCGACCTTCAAAGGGTACACGACCAACAAAAATTAAACACAAGGATTATCAACTTTACAGTATGCTAAAATATTCTACAGTAATACCAGACCTTGGAATTTATCGGTTAATTTACCCCAAATTTTGTTATATAGCAAAGAAAAGGGCATCAAACCTGCAAGTCTATTTTATGCATACAATATGAAACCACTTGTTTATTTTAATATATTACATATTAATATATTAAATTTAAAATTACTTTGTTTTTCGTTATTTATTAACATAACTACGTATACTTGAGCGTAACTGCGGCGCCTTGTCGTGATTAACATTGTGAACAGCCTACACGAAAGTTTTATTGGTTTACTTGCTGTAAAAGCATATCTTTTCCCATTAAAGTATAGGCGGGGCATTATAATCGGTTAATTATATATTTTTATTGGATTTCACGTGTATGAATAATATAATAAGAAGAATATGCTTACACTGAATGTTTTGAATGGATATCATTTCTCTGGAAGTCATGCCGATAGGGATAGGTCCAAAATCTATATGCTGAGTTTTAAGGTTGTGGATGAAATCTGGTCTTACGACTTTACAATTCGCTGTGAAGTACAGTTTTTCTGGTTTCCTTGTGCTAAGAAAGCAGAAAGTTTAGTATTATCTGATTAAATAGAGGTGGCTATAATTTTGCCGCATTATTTACCCTGGAACTTATAAGTGATATTCATATTTGAGGTTATGCTTACTGAAACTTTGAATAATAATAACAACCGTTAATTTGGTGAACTGAGGTTGCTTAACGGCAGATGTTAAAACTACCGAATAACAATTCTGTACCCATAAAAAAAATCTAGCGGTAGAGGATTCTATAATTTTAAATTCGATCGCTACATAACCCAAAGAAATTCGATATTTACATATTGGTGCTTGTATAGCTGATGGTGCAGCAAAAATGGCCTTCAATGTAATAAGGCTCCATATTCTTCCATGTTATCATCTCAGCAGGATAGATGTCATAATAATCCACAACTATCTCACTGTCGTCGATTATAAAATCCGGCATTGGTTCCGGTTCCGGTTCCGGAGGCTTTCTTTCTGCTGCTTCATTTGTGGCTCCCAATTGTCCTTTCTTACTTTTTTTGTCCGTTTTACCTTAAGCAATAGCAATAATTCACTCTATATTTTCTTCAGTGTAAAGCTGCTTACCCTTCCCTTTGCCTTTAGCTTCCTTTCCTTTGTTTCCTTTCGTGTCTTTGTTTTGAGCTTTCTCCAACTTCGAAGCCATCTCTTTCTCCCAATTCAAACGTTTTTGTTGTAGCAACTGTTGTCGTTTAATTTCTCTCGCAGTTTCCATTACTGTCTCTTCAGGCAACTGAGGTTGCGACACTAACATCAATTTTAT
This sequence comes from Limonius californicus, assembly GCA_014611495.1. Classification (NCBI taxonomy): domain Eukaryota; kingdom Metazoa; phylum Arthropoda; class Insecta; order Coleoptera; family Elateridae; genus Limonius; species Limonius californicus. Next base: position 9,113 of record JABXWE010032073.1, on the reverse strand, counting down.
TTCCTGAAAATGATTTTAAAGCTGGTACTTGTTACTTTCATTTGTGTTTATGAATGATGGATAGGAAATAGGCGGCTATGAATTGGGGAAATACTTTGGTGTCGCTTCATTAATCTTGGAAGCACTTTAGCTGTCTTTGAGGATTAGAAAAGTTTTAGATTCATGACTCCTTTAACTGAAGATGTTTGCAATATTGTGTGCGTAAGTTTATTTAGATCACCTTACAGGCAACCCTCATATTAATTGCGAAAATCCTCAACACCACATGATTAGAGAATTGTGGCAAACCGGTATTTGTAAGCTTGTGTACAGGGAAAATTTTGCTATTTTGTTAATATATTTTTGAATGTGTCGACTGTGTCGCCCTCTGACTCACTAGCCGTTATGATAAATAATATTGGGAAACCCTCGTATTTCATTTTGAATTACAGTAGCATATCACAGTTTTTAAGACGCCTGTAAGGGCGTAAGGAAAAAATTTAAAAAAATCAGAGTAATATGGAACATGCCTGTGGTATTTCTAAGCATCAAAATCATAATAATTAACCATCTTAAAGTAAGAAGCAAATGACTAATGTTTAATTGAATAGGACTTCCTGTTCCCTTTCTTAACTTTAAAAATACCGCCATTTCTGTTGGACAAATGGGAAACAATTCAGTATTATCCCACCTAGAATAAATCGAGTGGCTAATAGTTTACCAATCCCAAAACCATCTATGCCCCCGGAACGATTTTCCGATACCCACCTGTCCAGACTGTAAATCCCCACAAATAGGTTCAACGCTAATTTCGTGGTTGTCGCCGACTATCTCAAAGTGGGCGTTGAAGTGGATACATTTTTTACATTTAGTAAATTTTTTTACGTATCCACACACGCATTTGAAATCGCCAATATTAGTGAGAGCTCGAAGGGATATGGCCATTATAGAATAGGAACCGCAGGGTGTATCCGGAAATTCGATATACGGATGGGAGAGGTCGCAGAGAGGATCGATTATTGTGGCCTTAATCCAGAGATTGTTGCTTGTTATCATGAAGGGTTCTTCGGGACCTTCTTCGGGCGTTAATTCGACGTTTTCTGCGCAGATGATAAAAGATATTAAAATGAAAGTGCTTCTTGGTTATAACATTAATCACCGAAATATGTTTCTATATAGTATACGTTCTTCCGCAATACAATGAAAATAATTATCCGCACTTTCGCATGACCTAATTAAACTAATTAGGTTGGAAAATGAATTTCAATTCAAATGTGGTTAATTTAGTGGTTGAAACATGTGTAACGCAACTTATTTAATTTATTAAAGTGAGAGACGCGAAATAATAGTTTCATTTTCTCGTCTCTCCATTTTTTAATCAATATCAATTAATAAAAGAAATTGTTTTCACCTAACTTAAAATTGCCTTCTGATTCTTCCAAATATACTTCGAGATGCTTCTCTATTGTAAGGGCTTGCAATGTTTCTTCGTCTCTCAATAGATCGAGGCATGTTGCTATATCTTCATATAATGGATAGGGAAGATCTTTCCCCAATTCCTTCTCCATCAAGTCTAACGATCTTCTGATAAATTTGTATTTAAAAAGCTATACAGATAAGATGACAGGTATAAATATTGATTGAGTTATAGAAATGAGAAAAATATTATAGTTTAACCTTTGCATACTTTGTATTTGTATGTTCTAGAAATCTGAAAAATATTTGTTTATGTGAAACACATTTTTTAAATGTGACATGTTTTTAATATCCTCCATAATAGTATACAAAAATTCCTTATAGGGATCAAAATTAAATTGAACGCATACAGGGTGGCCCACTGAAAACAAAGTAGGGGCCAGGAGGGCATGAAATTCTTCTCCCCAAAATTGGAGTGGACTTACCCTAAAAATTTGAAATAGCAAGATAGCAAAAGATATACCGTTTGAAAGGACGGTGAATTTGCTTTACAGTAGTATTCTTATTTTTGGATTCCGAATATTACTACCCATGGAAATGCAGTTGAAAGTGTCAGGGTAGTAAATGTTCGAAATGAGCACCACCAGCGTCCATACAGTAGTAAAGGCTCTGTTCAAAATGTCGTCGCACGTTCTGAAGCATTTGTGGAGTGATTAGGCGGCATTCGTTGATTTTACGTTGTCGAAAATCTTGTAAGGTATCGGGTTGGGTTGTGTAAACTTGACTCTGCCATTCAATAGCGCTTCTTCTTCGAATCCGTAGACGAGAAACTTTCGATCCAAATACTGTCGAACATCCAGTGCATAATGCGGAGAAGCTCCGCCCGGTTGGAATATTAATCGATCTTCGAGCTAACGATCATCATGCTGTATATCAGTTAAAATTTAATTTTTGAGGGGTTGAGTATGTGTTTCGTGAAATATCTTCGCATTAAAATCTGGCCAAAGCCGACAATTGTGGCGATTGATCATTTACAAAAAGTCCATTCGTCAAAAAAACTTTAAAAAGAAGATTTGGAATATTTATTGGCTGTTAATTTATACTCTCACAAAATTGCAAAATTGCGGTGGTCAAAGTCGTTTTCATTGAATTCTTGTAGGAAATGAATCTTGTAGAAGTAACACTTGTGGTGTTACAAAACTCGTTACATATTTGTTCGATTAGGGCAATGTGGGGCAATTGTAAAACAGGGGTAATTGGAAACACGAGCACATATGTTTTATTATGACGCGACTGTACTTGTTTACCATCGAACAATGCTCGTAGTAGTGCATATAACCTTGTGCACAAGTTTGCCGCCAGTCGATTACTAACCATAGCAGCAACTGCATTTAGAATAAATATCGTTCAAAAAAATTGTTAATGAAAGTGATAAAGGTAAGCAAAAATTCATATTTTATGATTTTAAAGTAAGGTTAAATAAATACTACATGGATAGATAATTAACGCAGAGAAAGTCTGTTGCATGCATAACCTCAATTTATAATTATCTTTTGACATTACAAAATGAATTGCTGTTTACATTTACCCCATACTTATACTGGCTTGGGGAAAATGGAAACGGAAATTCGGGGCATTTGTAAACGCGATATTAACGTTGTTTTTCGAATTTCTCCTTAGTTCACCATGGTGAGAAACCATAAACGTAAACGGCCTGACCCGGCATATTCAGTCGAAGATATTGACAGAGCTGTACATGATATTCTCAACCGAAACAAAACGTATCGAGAAGCAGAAGCTGAATATGGAGTTCCAATATCAGTAATCTATCATAGAATTGGTGGAAGAAGAGTGCCTCTAGATAAAACAGGAGCTGGGCGGTCGTCTGCTCTTCCAATCCACGTTGAAGAGGAAATTGTTAAATGTCTATTAGCACGTGCAAGAATAGGATACCCAGTTGACAAAAAAGAATTATTAGAACTGATTGCTGATTACGTAAAAGTTAATAATTTACATACGCCAGTCAAGGATGGAAAGCCAGGGGTGGACTGGTTTTATTCGTTCCTAAAACGGAATCCAAGACTAACATTCAAAAAAGCTGAGCATCTTCAGCAAAATCGTAAAGATACAAGACGACCCGAAATTGTTTATGACTTTTACAACAAATTAGAAGCTCTAATGAAAAGCATTTCATTAAACCAGGAAGGAAAAGAATGCTTCGTATTTAATGCGGACGAAAGCGGCTTTAACAGTGATCCTTCTAGACTTAGAGCAATTGGAGAGAAGGGAAAATCTCTCAGCCGAGTATCAGGAGGTTCCGGCAGAGAAAACACGACAGTCTTAGCTTGTGTTTCGGCAGATGGTGGTTTCCTTCCTCACCTAATAGTTTACAAAGGCGCTGCTGTGCAAGCCCGATGGACCACTGATAAGGCATATCCGGGAACGTTATATGCTGCTTCAAAGAATGGTTGGATGGAGGAATCAGTTCTATTATTGGTTCGAAAAGAGCTTCATTCCTCATGTAGATCAGCTTCGCATTGAAAAGAATTTGCCAGAGCAGGCTGCTATTTTATTATACGATGGACACTGTAGCCATATTAGTGTTCGCATAGTGGAAGCTGCGTTAAAAAATAAAATAGAGCTCATGCGTTTTCCAAGTCATTTAACTGACCGCATTCAGCCTCTGGATAAATGCGTGTTTGAGCCTATCAAAACGCATTGGGACAGATTACTCGTGAATTACGGAAAAACACAAATTGGAAAAGCATTCAGCAGGCTCAAGAAAGCACAATTTGCAGAGCTGTTAAAGGATGTATGGGTGTGTGGTATGATTGCTTCGAACATTAAAAGTGGATTTCAAACAACCGGCATTTGTCCTGTGGATCGTACAAAGTTTCCTGAAGAAATTTTTGACCCCACACATCTAGCCAAGTACAAGGAAAAGGAAATGGAAAGGGTAACTTCAGATTTTGAAAACGAATCAACAGCTAGTAACATGTCTCTTGTGGGTTATGCCAATAATCCTTTAGACTTAGGGATAGCCGAGGAGTATTCAACACTTGGAGAAACAGTACTTCAGAAACCAACATTTGGAGAAGCACTTCAGGAACAAGCACTTGCAAAAGTAGCACTTCAAGAACGACTAGCTGATGAAAATAGTGTCAACGGCAGGCAAACAGCACAAGGAATAGTAGAAATATTTTGCAAGCAATTATTAGCTGGAAGAGATGATATGACGGAGACTAATAAGTCGACGCTTGGGCCTAAGAAAGTAATCCCGCGATTAAAACAGTCCACATATGGGGAAGTGCTGACTTCGCAAGAAATTTTAGAAAAACTTAAGATAGCCGAAGAATTAAAACTAAAACGCACTGGAAAGTCAATCAAGCAAAACAAGAAAAACAAGAAAAAGAAACGTCTTGTAAAAGTGAGAGAAGCATCTCAGAAGGAGCCAAAAGAAAAGTATGGAAAAAGAAAGAAACGCAAAGTATCAGAAACTGATGAAGAAGATATTAACGAAGCCGATTTGGTGGAAAATTCGGATGACGAAAATATTACTTTGGCTTCTAACTATTATTCGGGATGCTGAAGAAATAAATCATGTTGAATACATGACTCCTGTATGGCATTCTATCACAAGTGGCACGTTTCTACTCGTTGAAGTTCTTGGTGGCGTAAGAAACAAAACAAAGTATAAATATGTGTGTACAGTACAATCAGCCGATGATGATAACGACGGAGAGATAGTAGTTCAAGGTTTAACAGTACAAGGTGACCATCAGCCTCAAGAATTTGCTATTAAAGATAGGGACGTTTTTACAATAGATTTCAAAATGGTTCTGGCAATTTTGCCCAACCCTGAGACTGTTTTGCAAAATAGGAAATTACTGTATAAATTTCTCGGACATGTGAATATTTTTGAAAAAGTTTAAGACATTTTCTTTTTATAAAACATATTTTCGTTTCTTATTTTGCCTACAATAGTATAGATTATTTAGTTTTGTACTTTCATGTTGTATTCTATGCCAAATAAACTTTTCTTTTATTAAAACAGGATTATTAATTGCACTTTTTACTTTATATGGGGTAAATGTAAACTTGGATAAACTCAAACTCCGTGGACATAATATTATACATATGTCAGTATGTTCTCATTTCCCCCATTGAAATTGCCATAAGATCGTTCGTTTTCACACAACGTGTTTACAATTGCCCCGAAAACTGCTCACTCTTGATAATTGTAAGGGGCAACTGTAAACGCTGTTTATATTCACTATAAAGCAAGATAAGACTGTGTTAGGCGTTTTGTATAAAAGAACATACCCAAAGACATTACCTAGTATTTTCAGATTTGTATAAACCAGAAATAAAAATATAAAAAAATCATAAAATCAAAACTTTAAAAAACGTTTACATTTCCCCCACTTTACCCTACCAAACCAAACGGTTACTGAACTACTTTTCATTAATTGATTTTTGAATATAATAATACATTGCGTAAATTAATGAAAAAGTGATTAAAGGAAGACATTCTATCCAACTCGTGCAATATATTTTGGATAATGAAAGCTAAGAATATCCAAAAGTAAGTAAGAGAGTCGATTAAAGCCATTCAGTTTTGAAAACTATACATTTAATAAATTATCAGAATAAGAAACTAAATATTATTAGCAGTAAATCTTAATACAAAATGTTTTATTCAAGATAGCAATACGTACGAGAACACTTAGCAGTGCTGACAAACGTTTCAATTTTTATTTGCATTCAATTTTTAAACGGGTATTTGTATTAATTTCTTTTAATTGCAAATGTGTTTATATTACTTCTATTTTAGATACCGAAAATCATGTAATTAAGGGTTTGACACTTTTTCAAGCATATCCAACTGTGTTTATGTAAAACGGAAATGGGAGTGCCATTTAAAATAATGTATAAAGCAAACCTTTTCATATTATCACGTGCAATAATTAAGTCAAAGAGATTTGGCAGTTTCGCTAAGGGTTTTATCAATTTTTTAGAATTAAAATCAATATGTAACCCATGTAGTCAGAGAAAGAAATTTACAAGAATCTTGGGGATTTAATGTCCTTTAGGCCATGAAAGTCAATAGATTTTTTTAAAACAGTAATGTATATTTGAAAATTATAGTACTGCCGTTACAAATTGTTTAAGGGGTATTTTCGGTGGGACTATTATGAAGTGCTCCGTAAGTAGATACCTACGGTCCATTTAAAACAATTTTTTATCAAATATTCGTATGGTAGCATGAGAATATCAACGCTGCAGTCAGTTTAAAACATTTATTCCCTTTTCAAATTTCTTATAATGCATTAGTGCTAAATGTGTACACTTTCACTGTGAGAAGAAGACTGTTTAGTTTTGAACTTAGAAGATATACAGCAAGGAAGAAACTACTGCATTTCGAGAAGCAAATCCCCAACATTTGCTATGGGCCAAGGAACATCAGAAATGGACGAAAGTGTCGGAAGGTACTATTTAGAAATGAACTAGCTTAACATCAATAATCACAATGGCAATAAGTATGTCAGGAGGTTTTGTGAAGAATGATGTTCACCAAAATGTGTAGTTCCAACAATTAAACATCCAACCGATATTATATTAGGGAATTCCTTATAAAAAATACTGAGATGGTAAACACCACAAATTTCTATGAGAACAAGATGCGAATTGGTTATCATGAACAAGCACCGACAATCAGTTATTAATATTACTCTAAATTGAAATAATAGGTACTTTGTTAATGGTGGAGGTTCCTGTCTTAATTTTTGCAATTATCAATAATTGTTTTTCTAACTGCTTTGCGTTAGGGACCAAAATTTCTGGTGTTTTTAAATTGTATTAAAGTGATTAAGTCTCAGTTGGATATAGAGAATCAATAGCTAATAGACATTTAATATTTCAGTTTGTGAAATGACGCTGACTTTTTGGGCATCCCTATGCGTGTACATCATTTTACAAGCACGCTATTTTAAAATGTATTAATAAAAATCACAAGAACTTGGAGAATCCATCAATTTTTTTGTTTGGGTTATTATTTCCTGGCGAAAGAGGTCACTACAAAGGGGCACTCAACTCAAAGAGTTTTTGTTCGTTAAGTGCTTTTGACTAACATTAATGAGCTCAATTGTATTGTAACATGTAACTGACAGATATTAACTTATTACAACTCATAAATCACCGTAAGTGCTGATTACTCCATTGTTTAGAAGCGCTTCGTGCAGCCCAGTGGGGCTTATCGAAACTGATATGCGGCATCGTCTACTTTATGATAACATCTCGCAGGTATAAAAGCATCTTTACGGTAGCTTGTGAGAAATGGCCTATATTAACTCGTAAACTCTGCATAACATATGGCCAGGTATAGGTAGAGTTGGGAAGAATTATGACGTTAGTATTGTTTTGCGAAGACAATACTCACGGGTGTTCACACCCATAGCCTGGCATTACCAAACAATAGCTCAAGGACTTGCTGTCATCATAAATCAAAACTGGGAAAACTAGAGGGCCATTAAATAACAAATCCTTAACATTATTAATAACGGCTGCGATCGGTGGGAACAATAAGGGATTATAATTAAAATCTAATGAAATTTATTCAAGAAAATTAAGGGTATCTTATATAAGATGATGAAGAATCCTGCTGTTCTGGTAACACGACGCGAAGTGTCCAATAAGTCAGCGCGAGCGCTCGCACACGCTGGTGTTAAATCTCCGGCTCTTCGGGCTGCCATTTACGCCACTCTTAACAAGGTTTCACCATTAGATTTATCTCGGTTAATCGTGTTCTTCGGCGTGTAATGCTGTCTCGGCCTACAAGACAGAACACCATGAGTGGAGAGACATTCTTTAGCCTTAAATACGTTATGGCTCTATACGAGTAAAGCTGTTCAGATAGAAGGCTCGATAATGTTTCAAGTGGGCTTAGTGTAAAGACGAGTTTGAGGCTTATAAACTTTAGAGAAGTCGCTTCTGCACTTGACGTTATCATTTGAAGTCGGCTTTGAGTTATCTCGCCACGAATAAATCACATTAACTATCTCGGCTTCCTGCTTGCAATGCCAGAGGAAAAATATGGCGGTATCCAAACACCCACTTCTTGAAAACGAAAAAATAATGTAGCTTGCTGAAGGGCAAGACCGCGGCGGTCTGTGAGCTAACTTGGGGTTCTACAGATATATTACTCGGCTACACGGGTCGCCTGCTAGCTCTTTCCTCCTTTCTCGCTGTCTTAAATTTATGAGACTGTCATATTTCGCAAGTTGCAAGCCGGTAATTCTTGGGTGGGAATTTATTACCCTACCGTCCCTCCCGACCCATTAATCCTTACTGTTCCTTGGCTGACGCGACCACCACCTTACCGCAATCCTTCCCACAAAAAAGAAATTACAATATAGGATGTAGGGCAGTAATGTTTCCCCGGAATAAAATTTACTGTCTGAACATCTCTTCCGAATTCCAGCAATTATACATTACAACGTACATGTATATCTGTTCGAGACCTTCTAGAAATAAATATTCCTACACAACAAATTAATGTAATAATTTATTTAAGAGTACAAGCAGCATTTAAAAAGTTCCGATCTTTTAATTTATGATACCTAGTGGAATACTCTAGTTGTGCCACTAAACTTTATGGGCCCTAAATTATCAAACGTGCGTAAAATAATTGGCTAAAACGTAACAAATTGGCCTCTAAA
>JABXWE010032072.1:0-10523 GCA_014611495.1 Limonius californicus | reverse complement strand
ATATTATTTATGATTTCCAAATACTGAACTTTTAATTGTATGCTGTAATTGCAAATAGCTGCAGGTTTTTTCACTTTTTGAGTCGGATATTCAAAACATCATAGGGGCCTTCATTTTTAAGCTAAAGAGTTCGATAAAATAGTATTCCTTCAGTCTGTTACTAAGATGTATGATAACATAACAACTTTTAAATTTTACAAAACATAAGTATTTAAGTTTCACTCCGTTTTCCGATTTTTCATTGAAATTTAAAACGATAAATAAGATATTACACTTACACACAAACGTAAAATAATACCGGTAATTGATTTATTCCATTACTCGTCCTATTATTTAACATTGCATACAAATTTAGCAATCAAAATCACCTATTACCACCTGTTAAAGACAGTTCACCAAGATAGTTACTTAAAATACTGCAATGTTAAGGTAAAAACTATCTACAGCCTATATAAATTACAAATATAAAACAGGTATAATTATGAATCCCTAATATATAACATATTTAAAATTAAAATTTGTCTTAGGAAATTGGACAACTCTTGGGTTTCATATTCTAACTTTCATTTACAAACAGCCTTCAAATTATATTTTATCAATATACAGGGTTATTCTAAAGGTGTGCGAGAAATTTTAACACATTTAAGTGAACTGATGAAAAAAATTTGACGCGTTATACATCGGCAACGGTGCCGAATTTTCAAAAAGAAAAAGTATCTACAATGTGATTTAGGGGTTAAATGACCTAACCTATACGTGATTAAAGTTTATCGGACATGTTTAGAATCACCCTGTGTGTCGCTGCGGTGTTGCTTGGTGTCAGAGTTTTTAGGTGGTCGCGCTATCGCCGTCTTCTTGCTCAATAAGGGTTTACATTTTCTTCATTTTTATTATTAACCAAAGTTGTAGCTCGTCGTACATGAGGCTCATTTTTACACGAGTTCTCCCGTCTCTAAAGGATTTCGACTACTCAAACAACTGACTTTTAGAAAGACAGTGATCGTCGTATTATGCTCGTAGTCTTGTAAGCATTTCAGTCGAATTTACGCCTTCGTTCGTAAGAAATTTGATTATAATGCGCTATTTTACGCTACACTCAATAGAACTTTCCGCCATCGTAACTGTATCTGGAAAAATATTATAGCGAAACAACTATAATGGATATGTGAACAAGACTCATGGCCAAACTTTACATAATTTAATTTTTGGAACTGTTTCAATTTGAACATTCCTCGTATACGAGCAAACCATAGAACCTTCTGAAAGTTAAATACTTCAACATCGACTTCTGGTAATTAATGCAAGAATGCACCCTTTTTAAACTGCTCGACATCTACAGAAACTGCTCCAGAATGCCGCAGGACATCGAATCTCCGACCAAACTGTGAAAAATTGATTGTTTGAGGTAAGGCTTACCGCGTACTGTCCCATGAGGTGTCCTGCAAGAACTGCGGTTCAACGAAGACACCGGGTGGAATGGTTAAGATGTAGGCTTCAAGAAGCAACACCGTCGGATACTATTTTCTGACCAGCTATTATCTCAGCAATGATAACCGGCGTCAAGGAATATATTGTAATACCCGACATCGTACCTTACCTCAGTATACTCAAACAGTGGTTGCCTTTGGTGGTGGTGCCCTTATGGTATGGGCTGGAATTTTTTCAGGGTGGTGTACTGACCTCCATATCTTTAATGGTACACTGACTGGCCAACGTTATACCCAAGAGATCATCATGAACCATTTTCTGAACCATCGCAATGCTATCGGACGGGAATATTTTGTTTTTCTTGACGACAAGGCCGCATCGTGTTCGGGTTGCTTTAGAGATACTTCGAGATGAGGAAATAAACAATCTTGCTCTTCCTCCGCTATCTCCAGACCTCAACCCCATCAAGCATTCGAGGTCTGCTGTTGTTTGTAGGAATTTTAGGAAAGCCCTGCCTCTTGTGTTGACGCCACTACTGCGCCACAGAGTATGGCGCGAGTTAGCATCACGCACAATTAGAAGGTCCTTCCCATTATTCCTACAATATGTAATCAGCTCCTCCAGTTCTCTGGTGGGCGGTGGTGTTGGCGAGTCAAACGGCAGATAGGCAGAGCAGATAACTAATTCTCTCCGACCTATGTCGCTATCCAAGCTCAAGGAAGGTGCTACCAGGTGTCTGAAACAGAAAGATGGTATGAAGGTGACATCTAGTCTTTTGGAAACAATGATACAGGCACGAGGATAGAGACACAATACAAAATGGCGCCTCCAGTGGTTGACAAGCCTTTGACATGAGCCCCGTGAACCCAGGGTTCTTTTATTAGGCGGATGTCTGCATGTAGTGCAGTGTTGCAAGTTGATCTGGATACAAGGGATACCTGACATTAACTAGATGACACCCAGTTAATTTCCGGCCTTCGGATCCGTCTTCTTCAGTGGCCTTAATGAATGTTGCAGACTCCGTCGTCTTACTACACAGTATCCAGTTCCCGGTACGGAGCCTTGGGTTTTGTCCAATTTCGGTGAGTTTCCTGGTTTCACCAGGGATCCACACCATCATCTTCTTCAACTTAGGGAGGGCACTCTGTTCCACGAGTTGGAGTTTTGCGCCTTCCCACGGCTTCAGAACTAGAACGGTCTCCTTCAGCCACTCTTTGGACGACTCGTTGGCACAAGTGACCATGTAGGTCCCCTGTAAGAGTCGGGATTCATGGAAGCTTGGTATGGACACTTCGGAGGGTAAGCCTACCAGCGTCTTCCAGATTAGTTTCTCTAAGGCAGCGGATTGCTCCTCCGAGATTTTGGTCTCGGGGTAACCATCGCGAACTATGGCCACCCCAAGGAACTCTCCACCGCCTGAGCATAACTCGAAGGTTTCCAATGGGGAACCTTCAGCTTTTTCTTCGGTTGCCTGGAGTCTGGGGGAGTCTCCCCAGGAGTCAACGCTCTCTTGGAGCTTCCAGATGTGGATGGCTCCGGTTCTTGTGATGCGGAGGCAGCATTTCTTGCCTTCCTTCGCCTCTTCTTCTCAGCCCCACAGATGGGCTTCCTCTTGGGAGGCCCCTCTAGATGAAGTTTGGTCACGTCCTCGAGAAGCACCTTTTCTATCTGGAAGTAGAGAAACATTTAAATCTATAAATTGTTCCCACGAGAAGTGAGGCAAGTAAAAGGGTCAGTCCCCGAACAGCCTCATACGGGTCAAGGCTGAAATACAATGGGATTTCGCCCTGTTTGCCAAGGGCATCGTTCACGATACATCACTCTGTGCCATCTATCCTTTGGCAAGATGGCTTCCACTTTGGATTGGGGAATGTTTATTAACTTTCCAGTCTAGATCCGCCGTTTTTAGTTTACGCAGTATCACTTCGGAGAGGATGTGATTCAACGCCACATGCTAGCCACAGCATTAGATACCGTGGGTCGCTGCTGATGGACGGTGCTGGATAGTGAGAGGCTATGGGTCAAAGATGCTATATTCGCTTCAACTATCCCTGGGGATTGCTGGACGCTTCCGGTAAACTCACTTAAGGGGCCCGACGGCCATCTCCCCTTGACACCCCATTGAGCATGCATGGGACCGTTTGCAGAAACAGCTGGATCATCATAATCCAAAGCCTACTGCTGTGCAACAGCTGAGAGATGTATTTCCGGTACTGTGGCATCAAATTCTACAAGAACATATTGATAATTGCATTGAGAGTATACCAGCAAGGTGCAGAGCAATTATTATTGCCACAGGAGGTGCCCCGCGGTATTAAAATTTAATAAATTTAAGTTAAATTTAAGGAGACAATAACGAATTTCATTATAATATTGTTAAATTTCTTCTTTAAACGTGCCTTTGTTGTAATTTTCATGTTCATGACTAAAAAGACGTTACATTTTGTTGGTTTGGTAGTTTTTTTATTATAAATGCAATTGGTGTTGCCTTTAAGTGTCTTACACTGCAATATCCCTATTCATTTCTGAGTAGTTTATAGTAATACATAAGTTACTATTAGTCTAATTGGTTAGGGAATTAGAAGCCTTCGAAGAATATATATTAACATATTTAATTGGTGTCTTATTAGTTTAATATCGCCTTGAGTGCCGTTAAAACATTACAAAGCAGCTTCCATTTTGCTTTAGCTCGTTATAAATTTATATTTGTACTTATTTTATTTTATTACCGTTTCGGAGTGCAGCGTTTAAATGCTTTGCGAGCAAAAAAGAGAACAGCACGATATTCATTTAAATACTACATGCCGGCCAATGTAGAACATTTTAGCAATTTAATATTTTGAGTTAAAAACCTAATAGTAGTTACATTTTTAGTCCAACTTAAACGCATGGCTTTAAAAGCGCCCACGATTTAACAGCACTGCGGTATTTGGAAAACTACAGGGTTTCATTTCGGTGTTCTGGGAGACCATAAATCCCAATTTATATCTCCCGTGTCGCGAATTTAAAAAGCACTTTAAGCTCTAACAGGAAAAAATACACATTCGCGCAAATAAATCCTCAAATACATTACCAAGGTAATTAGATTTTCGCTAAACTGCTTTTCAACAGTTTTTCCGGTTTTGTTGTTTTCCGTGCTTGGGCGATAATTAATTAGCGTTTTCCTGAGAACTCCTAATGAAGGCAGCAATTATTAAGAATTATGAGCGACGTTACGGAAGAAATTACTAATATTAAATAACTGCTTAGTCTTAAACGAAAGACGGCGGAAGGAAAGAACAAAAAAATGAAATATGGAAATCTTGATCGTAACGAGATTTGCGTTGAACATCACTCAAACTTGTGCTTTAATTTTAATTCAATTTAGGCCTCGGGGTCGATCTTTCAAGCTACCTAGCCTTGTTATACAAACTTCTACAAAAAATCCGTCTAGCGATTAACGGCAAAGAACTGTAGAGAGAGAAAGAGAAAAGAAAATTTTATTACTTAAATGTTTGGCAGGGGGAAACAGTTGAATGGTGAAATTTTATTCTTTATTTTCATATTAAAGTTCCAGAATATACTGATTTTGTTTAAGAATTCAGTTTAAGTTTTTAACGAGAACATTGGTTTAAGTCTTCTAACAAGCCAAAAATGGGTTCTGATCTATTTGTACTTATACACGTATGTATCTCAATATCTTCGAAATGTCGGTTTTGATGATATTTGGAATATAAAGAAAAATTTAGCAAACCTTTTAGCTACTGGAAAATCCAGAACTGAAAGTGCGTGTTTGATGCAATTTTTGCAAGAGCTAATCTGAAATTACTATGATGTTATAGTACACAATTTTAATGTTTTTGGATTAACTCGTATCTGAAAATTCCCATCTCAACTTAGATTTGTTGGCAATCGAAAATCCATTTGATATAAATTATTAAGCATTGTTTAAGCATTAAAATTATAGTGCCAATAAATACTTTTATACGTGAAGTAGGTCAGAAAGCCCTATTGTATATCACTAACAAAATTTCCTCCGCAGGAGCTTGAGAAATTTTTAAAAAGTAAAAATGTAATGCCATGTTCCTGGAAAAATGATAATTCGATCGACATCAATGGTATGATATTTAATGGTCTTCAAGCATTTAAATTTTAAGAGGTTCAAAATTAAATCAAAACACAACAAATATAAAAATCGCAGACTTCTAAATATTTTAAACATTTAACACGTTAGCTGCCACATGATGCGTATATGATTCAGGATGGTCTTTTTTGCTGTGCCGCATGAATCATATGTGGTTCATGAGTAGATTTTCACTTGAGGCCACACAGATCACGGATGATGCATGCTACAGTAGTCTGCTTATGGATTGTACAAGAGCATGGCCTCCTGCACAAGATTGTATTCTTAGCCGATTGAAATACTGCTATTAGAGTTGCATAACACCGAATTGATTTTATTACCCTTTTCTCTATTTGTTTCATTGGAACTGTATATTACATTATATTATATTATACGTCAATACGTTTTCTATAAACTTTTTTTATTTTTTTTTGCATATAAAATAACAAAGTGATTATCATAAATAAAGAGACTAACCCAGAATGAGAAAAAAAGGCGTTTATTTATTTGATTTGAAATGGAAATGTAACTACAACATAAAAAACAAACCAAAGAACATTTTCGACTTTATGTATCTATGTAACTAGCAGAACAATAAAACAGGTTATCATTATAGGTAACAAATGAAAATATGCATTAGATAGTACAATAATGCACAATTATTGTAAAGCACTTTACACAGTAGAATCGCACTGAATACATCTCCAACGCGTTTGAGTCGCTTTACTTCCAGCATACTTCCAATGATGCTCTTCTGCCAATTTTTGTAACACGCTACACATCTTCTTCTTTCCTTAGAATCACGTTCTTCTAAAATATGTTTCTCCTTATCATTAGCTCGATTTGAAGGGTTACCTTTTTCCGAATCCGTAGTAATTCTTCTGCTATCTCTTCCCTTAACTCCGTGATGCTAATTTTCTTACCAGTAACGTCTTTGTATACTAGTTGGACATTTACAGCAGCACCACCTAAAAGAATCTCGACTGCTAGTTTGCGGTACCACTTGATACCCTTTCTCAAACAGCTTGCGTAGGCTATGATTTGATCGGACAAATCAATAAAACTTTTACTTTTATTGTAGTCTACAACTACTTCAGGTTTGGTTGCTTCTTTATTGTTTCTTGCCGAGACTGTAACCATTCTATCTGTGTGTTTAGTAGACAACATCAACACTTCACACGACTCCTCTTTTGCTTTCCTTACCAATCATTTCCCCTTTTCTTAACTTCTTCTCTACAATGTCCTTAGGAAGTCCCTTTCGACTTTTACGCGCAGTTTCTACTAGGTGCGTTTGTCGGTCTAAAAGTTTATGTGCTAATTCTACACTAATATAATAATTATCCACGTATACAGTACGACCATAGTCAAGGAGATCACTCCAAAGTGCCATCACTATTGATGTCGGAACACTAGCAGAATTATGCTTTTTCTTTTTTCCACGATACACCTTGAAATCATTCGTGTAACCATCTTCAATACATAATTTGAACAGCTTTACGCCGAATTTATGACGCCTGTTTTTGATGTATTGCAAGAATAAAAGACGTCCTCGGAAAAGAACTAAAGTTTCATCGACGCGTATGTTATTGCCAGGTACAATTATTTTTTTAAAAATTCACGGGAATGTTATCAATGAGAGGTGTTAGCTTATATAAGCGATCTGAAATATTATCGCTTTCGTTATTCGAAAAGTGCCAGTTACTAAGCAAAAGCTCGAAACGATTCCTTGACATCACTTTCTTCACTTCAGAATAAATAACATTATTAGACCAATAAGAGGATAACCTTGGCATTTACTAAATATATATTCACTAAATCAAGAAATGCCTTCTTGCATTTATACATGATCATAAAATAAGCCTGTAGAAACATGCAGCTGACATGTTCATATTCCTGCAAATGCACGAATCACGGATTCACCATGCGGCCTAGTTGCATAGTTTTTCTTTACAGGCCACATGATGCATCCGTGATTCATGACCGATATGGAAAAATTATAAACAATTTTTAGCAACAGATGACAAAACTGAATGTTTTACACCCTTATTAAACAAGTAAAACAGAAATAGTAGTGTGGCCCCAAAGAAAGTAATTATTTTAACACTGCGGCAGCTAACGTGTTAATAAAAAACAAGCCTTGCATTGGAATATTATTTTCTTCGGCCCGCTGAATGTTTGAGAAAATGACCGACCAGCACGTTTAATTTTATTGCAAACTACTTCTAGAAACTCACATTCGGAATCGGTTACATTGGACGCATTATCCTCAGCTTCTAAATCACTGCAATTAAATTTTGATTTGTAAAATTTGCCGTGTTCTCATTTTATTCAGTTATACTTTCTCATAACTGATTTGTAGATAAATAGATTTCAAGATTCTCGTAAATTATGTTTAAATTTGTATTTACTGATTTTGAATCTCACAGTTGTTGCAACCGACTCTAGGGAATTTTATCCTTTTCCAGAAGCGGAACAAGTGGGTGTCAGACCTGGCGGCCGCTAGGGGCGGCCTACTTCGGTAGGGAGTAAAGAGAGGCACAATTGGGGTGTTTTTAGGTTCTTCGGGAAGCAGGCAAAATTCGCAGGCACGCCCCTGAAGACTGGATCACGATGGAGACAATATTACGGGCCAAGACTTACTTCGAAGAGAAAAAGAAGACGGAACTTCAGAAGCCAAAATCTCCTGCGCTGTATGGGGTTGGAGGCTTTTAATCCGACACAAGTTGAGAGAGCAATTTCAGTGAATTATCTTTACAAGAAGCTGACACCCTGCTAATATTTTTATCCGACACAACTCGAAGATTCTTTTGCCCACAGCAAGAAACAACTCAATATAATGATTTAGCAGAGGCGCTGCCATACAACTCCGATTCCATCAAAATCACTTTTGTTCATCCTCAGGAGCTAGCGCTCACTGCCTTTCCTTCTGCTACAAAACTCTCACCCAAGCGTAATTATTCTAGAACAAAATTCTTACACGTGAAACTTCCTACCATTCTGCCAACGAAGGGTTCCAGGAACTGTTTTGGACCGGCATTTCCAGAATAAACAAGCACGACAAGCGAAACAATGGGAACCTTCGCAAAAATGACCTCCCATAAATCCCATAAAAAAGCGACAAAACTAAACGAACGTTACACCGTATAAAATCAAATAGACTTAAAGAAGAGAGAAACTGGCTTGTATTTTCAGAAACGAGCAAGTGTGTACAGTGCTGCGCTAGCAAAATGTTTTCTAGACCCAAACCCATATTAATTAGTAGTTTCCAAAACTGGAAACTATTATAACTTTATTTGACAATGAACTTTACGGGCCCTTGTGTTGTGGTTATCTTTTGTCCGTTGTGATCGTCTCAGGTTCGAATCTAGAGTAGTTAAGCTAAATACGTAAAATAAAACACCGGAGAGGTTAAATACTTTTATTAACATAAATATCAACTGCGGAAAGTGCAAATAAACTACTCCCGGTATTCACCTGTTCAGGCTAGGAAACTGCAGGAAACCTTAGACATTTTTCGGAGATTTAAACTATTTGCTCAGTAACACAAAAGAATGAAGATGGTGGTTTTCTGAAGGTGCAAGGTGACTGATTAAGGAACTGGAAACTGCAGCTTAGATATGTCGAAAGGAGGCCCCTAAGCAGCTGAGATACCTCAAAGCGCAATCATCAAGGGAAACTGTAAGCTGCTGAGATTCCTCAAAGCGTTGGTAGGTGAAGGGTTAAGGAAACTTGACGCTGCAGCTCAGATACCTCGAAGCGCAATCGTCAAGGAAAGCCGTACGCTGCTGAGATACCTCAAAGTTCTGGCAGGTTAAGGGTTACAGAAACTTGAAGCTGCAGCTGAAATACTTCAAAGCGCAATCGTCAAGGGAAACCGTAAGCTGCTGAGATACCTCAAAGCTCTGGCATGTGAAGGGTTAAGAAAACATGACGCTGCAGCTGCGATACTTGAAAGTGCAATCGTCAAGGGAAGCCGTAAGCTGCTGAGATACCTCAAAGTTCGGGCAGGTGAAGGGTTAAGGAAACTTGACGCTGCAGCTGAAATACTTCAAAGCGCAATCGTCAAGAGAAGCCATCAGCTGCTGAGACACCTCATAGCTCTGGTAGGTGACGGGTTAAGGAAACCTGTAGAGGAACTGTGCTTCTTGATGTTTATATCAAGAATAATTCCTTCAAAACAACTTACTTCTGCTTTTATAGGCCAAAAAGTAGATGCTGGATCTTAGAACCCACTGCACGTGCACCCCATTTTTAGAAACAACACGAAACAAGAATTTTATGTACCCGTTAATTCTGGAAGTAATAATTTTCGTAAAAATTAATTAATTATTTGTTAAACATCTGAAGAACCAGACTATATAAATAACTCCCATAATTTAGTGTGTAGTTAAAACGTCTATGTGTGGAATGTCACTCATGAGTGTATTCAACAAAAAAAGTAATAATTTAGGAAGGTTATGGACTAAACTAAACCCAACATTTAGCACAGCAATAGACCGCGCTCATTGCATATCTTACGCACTTGAGATCAACTAATTCGAAGTCATATAGTTAACCTAAAGACCTGAAATAAATAGCTGAAAGAAAAGGCTGAAAACAAATATTTTAAATATGGAAACATAAAATTCAACTACCGAATGGGTAGTCGTCTTATAATTCTTTTCATTGTATATGAAAGTTGGTGTTTACTTTATGATTTGCCCTCATAAATTAGCTGTACTCGTAAAGGACAGACCCTTTACCCTTAAAAAAATAAGCACATGTAATGGAACGGCCGTTCCTAAGTTCAATGAGGCATGATTTTCAAACGCGAACTAAAATTCATTAGCACTTACATTTAACATGAAATATATATGCGAGTATAAATTAAAAATTAAAATATGAGTATAATGTCCAAAAGTTCAACTATGTGTGAGAATATAAACATAATCGCAAATGCGGTCCGCTACAGTATTTCATATATATGTATTTTATATAAAAGATCTTCAACTTT
>JABXWE010032071.1:0-21192 GCA_014611495.1 Limonius californicus | reverse complement strand
CTTATGTAGATATCGAAAACTTCACCGCACCTACACTAATATTTTACGGATTTATAAGTATGATTATGTAAATGATCCCCCAGATTGTTTTTGTATTTGAGAAATCGTAACAAGTACGTGCACTAGCGTTTACAATTATATTACGTATCAGCCAACAAACATTTATATTCTAATCTGTATAAACAAGATATAAAAGTTGTACTCAAAACATTGCAGTTTGTATATTCTAAAAAATCTCAAGGGCTCTGGAACATGACAATACTTACACATAACTTACACATTTCGCATTGTTGCAAATTATAGACCGGCCATTCTAATTTTTTTTATTTACTACTACAGAATTAGAATACGTACGTAAATCGAACAAACGTCAAACGAACAAAAAAATTACTTATCTCTGACGCAGTTTCGTTTTTTGCTACTGCATGCGTCACGACTGCTCCTCTCTAAACAATTTTTTTCCTGCAATTCTGTTATATAATTAGAAGTATGACGCAAATGCAGTTACAATGTGGTGAAAAGTGCTTAGTTTACTTCGAATTCTCAACATGAAAGTTGAGAGTATAGCTTTAATTTCGCCTCTGCTTCTCGGTCTGTAATTTAGAATACTTTTTGTTTTGTTTTCGTGAGTAGTGAAAATGAATGTATGCTGTTTGTGAAACGTTTTCACGTGTTGACAATGCATTCAATTTTTGACCTTAATTTTATATTTAAGAGCTTACAAACAGTACTTGTAATCATAACCTAATTTAGCAGCGTATTTGACGACAAAATGCTTCACTCTGTATCAATTTTATTTTTTCAAATTCAAATCTTATAAACCTGTTTTATAGGAGTTTCCAACTAAACAGTGCTACTCATATAATTGCTTTACAAAGTTATGTTTACCAAAATAATTGGCTGTGGTGTACTTTTAAAAGCAGCTAGTATTGATTTGCGTTTCTATACAAATTATTGATAATTTTTCGTAAGTCATGGCCACCTTAAAAAACATAATCAAGTTATATAAAAAATATATTTAATCGAAAATATTAATTTAAGAACACTAACATACAATACTTTTATTGCTGATTTCAAATTTATAGAAATTTATAGGTTTAAAAGCAAATGTTATATATGATCATATACAGTCATAAACAGTCGACTGTATGCACAGCGAGTAGGCAGTGTTCAAAATGTGCATGCTTATTTTGTAGCGTCCATAGCCGCATTTGAAACGATACTAGAAATTTTCAGAAATCTCTACTATTGATAAAGAAGTTATAACATGTAAAACGATTCAAAAACAGGTTTGACATTCTCATGTATACCTTGCGATTTTTAAACATAACCTATATGATTTTGTGCTTGCAGGTTGTTGGTGTTCGAATAGAAGGTGCAGCAAATATTATTACGCTTTCTTTCATTTTATTCTATTACTTTGCTTCATTATAAATATATGGGTAGATATGAAAGCGTGGTAGTTATAATATTCCTGAAGGATATTGACTTAGCTAGATGTTTGTGTGACGTAGTTGTTTTGATAACATGTTACGGGCCAATCGAACTTTCCCGACGACCCGTAACCAGGTAGATGGAAAACGGCCTACGGCTTAGCTCAGAGGAGTAGGGGGAGTTCGCGAAAATCGCTTACGGGAGAAAATATTTAGTTGTCTACAGGGTAAGTCAAAATAAGTGGGGGCCACCTTCCAGATCCAGCTGATTGTAGGTCCTCGTGGAAGGCCGAGAAGCGAACAGCTTACGGGAATGGAACTCACCTTTATTGTGCCTCCTCCTATATATGTTTGAAGCTTGCAAAATTCGTACACAAACACGTACAAAAGACACAATAAGAGGTAGTAAATTTTTAACACACATTTAAACTGTTAAAAATGACAGTACAAGAAAATGACAACAAGTAATAACGCTATAAGTTCGGATTACATATTTAATTTTTGAACATTCAGAAAAAAACTCGCCTCCACTGATGCAACGGGATTTACGTTTTTCATACAGCTACGTACACCAGGGTCGCTGAAGTTCACAAGAAAAAACGGAATATAATATGGTAGTTTTGTAATTATCGACTAACACCACATATGGCGACTGAAGGTCGTTGTTCTATTTACATGAAGATAAATTTTGAAGTTTGCAAGTTAACGCGAGCAAAAAAAAGGTTTCTTTCTCACTGCACAGAAAAACTGGTTCTTTACCTTTGATTCCGGAGGAGGCAGGCACAATTCCGGGGAGTAGTTAAACAGGAAATTAATCCGCAAGGCGATCGGCATATTCGCAATGATTTGCCTCTTGTTTGGGTTTAAAATCCTAGCGTACTTCTATAAGATCAGACAATTGTCGATGTGTTGTTTTCACCCCATGGTAAAACAACGAAACGAAAATTACACCAGGTATACCTGTCGAAAACCCACGCCGACACTTGCAGCACTCGATTTATTTACGGCCCTTCCCTGAAGATGTAATTTGGGAAGACCGGAGCCATTAAAGGTGGAAGGCTGACTAACTTTCGCAACGGGAATCTACATTTCCCCCCAAAAAAGATTGCACCATATTACGAAATGAGATGAAGTGTTCCAGAATAAGGGACACGTGACTTCTCGGAAGTGTGCAAGGTCAAGCGCGAGAAAAACAACATTCGACAATTTCGACACAAAAGGAACTGTCAACATAACTCAAACTTAGAAAAACGCAACATAGCGAAACGGTAACCCAAAATAAGACTGCAATTAAAATAACGTTATTAATTTCTACGAAGCGGAAAATAGATTAAGAAATTAATTCATACAGAACGGCAAATTTTTAAAAGAGCATAACAAACATGTGCTCTCTGTAAGAAATTGTAAATATCTAATCATGTGTTTAATAATGCGATAAAGGAATCGGGGGTTGATGTAAACATTACAATGCGCGGTGCTCTTTCTAAGAGAAAATAAATTGCTTACGTACCCCGTTAGACAGGCTTAAAACCCCTGCTGGGTAGCGATGATAGTAATTTATGTCCGGCACTGTATTGCTTATTCGGCTTCTTTTTACTTTGGTTCATTACAAACGCACGGATAGATATGAAAGCGTGGTGGCTGTGATATTCCTGAAGTATATTGACTTATGTAGTTACGTAGTTGTTTTGATAATATATGCTCTCTGTAAGAAATTGCAAATATCTAATCATGTGTACAATAATGCGGTAAAGGAATCAGGGGTTGTTCTAAACATTACAGTGCGAGGTGCTCTTGCCAATCGGCCGCATTTCTCTGTGACCTGGAGTGGCAGAGCGTATTCGCACTGCCCCACCGGGATACCTATAGATTACGTAGCTGGAAATACATAAAAACATCCTACGAATCACCACATAACCTATTATACCAAGGTCTACAACGTTACAGTATCAGTAATTATTTTAATTGTGCAAATTATATTGGAAAAATCGTTTGCAGTGTGCTGTTTGATAAAACGAATTGGTGAATTATTCATCCCATACCTAATTATATCTGTATTTTCAGTTTAGCAACGAGTACTTGATGGTTCAGTAATATTTAGTTAATAAACGATACAAGTAGATCTAGTAGTTAAGATGAAATTTAATTTCATTTTCAAATTTTATCCTCATGTGTCATTTGACAAAATCGAGTTGTCATAAAATTTTAAGTATCTTAGCGATCCTGCTGCCATCCAGCGGCAACATTTTTGTGTTCCCCGAGCAACAATGTAAATATTAGAAAGTGACAACATCAAAGGGGGTGGAGTTTGGTTTCCATGCATCTTGACCTTATGCAAACGCATGGATACGCAAGTAGCTAAAACAACTATACACTATTCACGATTGATTTGCCATCCAGCAGGCTGTGGAAACCTGGGGGAATGTGTGTTATGATTGAAATTTGTCAATTAGTTAAATTGGGTTATGCTAGTTTATCTTGATGGAGGTTATGTTTTTTGAAACCAGGCAATGTTGCCAGTGGAGCTTGTTTGTTCATTTAACGTCAGCCTATTTCTGCTCAATATTGTTTATAATACTTAGATATAATAATGATTTCATTAGAAATAAAATAATAACTATAATTTAAATGTTGTCGTAACACATTCCAAATACATATTACTGTTCTTTTTTCACGAGAATTCTCAACTCAAATCGTATGTATACAGAGCATATTCCACGCCATTCTTTGTTGCCCTACATTTAGGTCTTGCAGCAAATTAAGAAGAATTAACTTCCATGCCGCTCATGTTTCAAATTGATATTACGGTAGTCCAGTGATTGACTGTTTGCCTCTGGTGCTAAGAGACCCAAGTTCGTATTCCACTGAGGTCAGTGTTTTTCTCGGGCGAGATAAAAACTGTAAAACACTCATTCACAATTTAGATGCCAAAAGAATATCCCCTGCCATATTCCACCTTCATGCTATCACAAGAAGTATCTAAATCATCGGCACCCTCCGATTCTGAATCAGATTCTCCAATTGAAATAATGAAAGGAGGAATATTTTCAAAAGATAGATTTCCTATATGTTTTGTCCAGTCTTCCGAAATAAGGTTTTCACAATGCTCACAGAAATTTTGTCACATGTCGGGGGTACATTTTGAAAGAGCCTCGCGCCATAAATTTGCAACCTTGTCTTTCGATTTTGGCTGCGAATTTATGTGCTTATTGTAATAGGTCTTACAAAACCCCCACGCCATTTCAATTGGGTTGTATTGACAATGGTATGGAGGCAATCGAAGAACCTCATAGTTGCGCTTTATCAAAATTTCGTGAGTTACGTATCTTTTATTTCCGTCTGCTGTAAAAGGTTTAATTAACTCCCAAGGTTTATTCTTAGTAATTTTGCTCTGAATTTCGACATTGTGATGGTTAATCAACCATTCCTGCAAAACACCTTTTTTGCAAGAAAATGTGGGCGGCTTGTCAAACTGCACTGAATGATACGGTGCGTTGTCCATAAGCACGACAAATTTTCCTTGCAACTTGTCCAAAGCAGGAATCAGCCGATTAACCAACCAATTTTGAAAACTTTCCCCATTCATAGTTTTATGATAGTCCCTGTCGTTGTTCTGTGAGTCTAGTAACATGTCGCACCCTTCCAAAAAGTCTAAATTACATCCCGCATTCAAAATCGTGAACCTCTTCCCCTCACTTTTAATTTTGGCTGGGTTACTTTTAAGATCGGCTTCGTGTACCCATTGACGACTCGCGGATCTATTTTGGTAGATCCACCTTTCGTCTAGGTACACGAGTGTCACATTTTCACTAGAACTTTGATATTGGAGAAATCGTCTATAAATTTAATTTTGGATGCAACGACGTGCATAAAATTTTGCGTCCATTCACCATTTTGTGTTTATAACCCATTGATTTAATAATTTTGAATAAAGTAGTCCTGTCTCCCGTGTATTCCAAATTTTCGCGAGACTCAGCCAAGAGTTAAGTAGGTATATTATGTGTTTTATTAATTCTAAACTTACTAGATTATTTTAGAAAAGTAGGGGACTCTAGACCTGGCAACAGGGCAATTTCATTTTGACATTGCTAGAAATCAATCAAATAGATTTCAGAGATGCAACTTAAGAAAAAAAAACACAGCCTGCTGGATGGCAAATCAATCGTGAATAGTGTATACAAAAATTTTAAAATTTGATAAATATTTTTCAAAATCTAAGGCCTTTTGTAACTTCTCTGCATACCCGTAAGACAACCCATTTAGGTCCGTATATGCGTAGAACAAGCTCAAACAAAAATAGCAGCCAGCATATGATAAATGGGTGTCTTTTTCAATCAAGCTTTCCAGAGACTTGTCATAAAAGTATAAACAATGTTGATGTCGCTAGAAATGCTTATTTTGGCTAACATTGCATCCATATGTTAATTAAAGTAAGAATTAGCAGTAGAAAAAGAGGGTTAATTAGTATTGTTAATCAAACACGAAACAAATTTGCTCCACTAAATTTTTTACTTGCGAATACAGCATTGTGTCTGTATGAATGATTTTCTTAATATTAATTAATCTGCCCAAAAAAGAAAACTTTCAAATCCTCTAACATTTCGTATTATTTATTGCATTCTATTTAAATATGTGTAGTAAAGACAACTCCCCCTCAATATTTCAACCATTAAAAATACACTCTCCACTGCACTGCGAACCTTATTTTTTGTCTACCATTTATAGTAAATATCAACGTTACGAATCATCTCTTAAATCAAAGACTATATACATATAGTATTTGCTTAAATGAATTGTTAAAGCTCATAGTTTGTGACTATTATAATCTGACGGAACAAGCGAATATCAATAAAAGAAAATTTATTTTTATAAATCTGCAGAACGTCTCCACCCCTGCGGGCGTCCACGGATGTCTCCACATACTTCCGCAAGTCATTATAAAGTGAGCCGTTCCTAAATGGACACTTCAGTATAATGGATTCCTATACGTTTCTAAGGAAAAAAGGCATGTAAAGAAACTGAAGCACACAAACCAAATGAATCGTTTACCTGTGTTATGATTTCTCACTAGAGAAACAGCATTTTTTTGATATTCAAATCTTATTTTACCCTTCTGGAAACGAATGATTGAACTTTTTTTTTCTGCTTAAACATTACTGCTTTTCTATAACACTATATGTAAGTTTGTAGTGGTAGCTAAGTTGGTAGAGCACTCGCTTTCTAAGTAAAACGTCGATTCTGGCTTGGGTTCGAAACCTAAGCATTACTATGCAGATTTATAAACATTTTGTCTGCAACCCACCACACACAATTTCCCAATCCGGCTTGCAACCGTGGGATCTTAAAGCTAAAAATCTTCTCTGGAATTTATGTTGTTCAGATTCGACGTTAAACTGTAGGTCCCCCGTGTTTCTACCTTAGCGCTGAGGAGAAACACGTGGCAGAGAAGAGGCCACTTCCCCGCAGTGGGACAAAAAGGCTAGCAATACAATACGTTCCACCGCACTCTGTTATATTTACAAGATGATCATCTTCCACTTCTTATTATAATTATTATTACAATAAATTACAAATAATAAACTGCTAACCTAACATAAAGTATTAATATCACATAATAATATAAACATCTGGAGATTACGGCAGTTTTTCGAGCGTAATTGTTGGTATTGCTATTGATGCCCGTCAGTCGTCTATACGCAGCCAAACCAAGATCATCAAGAAAACTTATTTGCTCGTCATTAAAAACTGTCAGCTTTTCTTTTTGCATTGCTTCTATTGTTTGATAACTTATTCCTTCCATTGCTTCTGGTCTTATTAATTTTAAGTCGTCCTCTGGCAAGGACTTTATTAACAATGCTAATCTTGCAGTTGTTGTCATATTCCACGCTTGTATTGGCCCATATACCGTACTGAGTTTAGCAGTATTGATTAAAACCTAACAAAAATTGCTCGTAAAAGAAGTTTTAATTAATAGTATTTCAAGTTGATGCCAGACAGAAGTAAACGCCATCAACGCAACATTAAAAGAGGCAAAAAACTCCAGAAAATGATTATTTTTAATTGTAAAAACATTTTAATATTCTAATAAATTTACTATTAAGTCGTGGTGACGTTTTAAGGTATTCTGCTTTGAAATGTACGTTTCATTGAAAATATAAGTAGCTTAGTTTGTTAGTTACGCATTATAGAAAACCAACTGGATGTATGTCTTATGGTAAATAATGTTTAGATGCCATAACATGATATGGTATATTATCCATTTTAACAAATATTTAGGGGCTACGTCTTTACAAACTTTCGCATACACCGTTTTGTCATTATTATTGTCCCCGAATTTGTTACCGTTAATAACAAGTATTTTGAAAAAACTATCGCTGGAACGATTCAGAGATAACACCAACTTCTTAAGCTGTACACTCGACCACTAATTTATATTTTGGGAACCGCCTTACATCATACAGTGAACCGCAGAAATGTTAACAAAATTGTATATTTTATCATAGTTTCTGTTTCTAAAATACTGCCTCTTCTTCTTCTTCTTCTTCTTCTTCTTCTTCTTCTTCTTCTTCTTCTTCTTCTTCTTCTTCTTCTTCTTCTTCTTCTTCTTCTTCTTCTTCTTCTTAAGGGCCGTCTCCTCTTAGAACGTTGGCTGTCATTATGGCTGTTTGTATTCTCGACGTTGCTGCTATGAACAATTCAATGGAACTGCAATTATACCATTGTCTCAGGTTACTTAACCAGGAGATGCGTCTTCTTCTACCTATTCTACCTTGTATAATATTTTGTAAGATTTCATACCTCTCTCCTCGCATCACATGACCTAGATACTGCAATTTCCTTATCTTAATTGTGTTCAATACTTCTTTTTCTTTCCCCATTCTTCTGAGTACTTCATCATTTGTTACTCTGTCCACCCAGCTTATTTTCAACATTATTCGGTATGTTCAGATCTCAAATGCTTCTAATCGATGACTGATGTTTTTCTTCATCGTCCAAGCCTCCATTCCATGAAATGCTACTGAAAACACATAGCATCTCAACATTCTGATTCTCCGTTGTAAGCTCAGGTCTTTTCCTATGTGTATTTATTGTTTTCGTTGACAATTGTTCCCAGGTATTTGTATTTTTGTATCTTTTCCACTTGTTCCCCTCCAATCCATATATTTTCTTGTGGTTTTGTTATTTTGTGATCGTCATAAGTTTGGTGTTTTTGATATTCAGTGTCAGATGCTTTTCTTCACTACTTTCGACTACTTGGTCTAATATTCTCTGTAAATCTTCTAATGAATCTGCAATAAGTATAGTGTCTTCTGCATATCTGATGCTCCTACTATTTATACCATATGTACAAAAAAAATTTAGATAAAGAGTGGCTTTGTATGTCAGAACGTATGTCGCACTTTGAAACTGCTTTTAAATTGAGGGGATCGAGGGTTTATTTTCAAGTACATATTACAATAAATGTTCAAAATGTCCACCGTTTTCATCCAAGCATAAATTTACACGCCTTTTCATGTTATCAAATGCGTTTTGGAGCATAACGGGTGTGATATTGGCACATTCTTCAACTATTCGGTTGCGCAACTCAAGAAGTGTGTGAACTGGAATTTTAAAAATTGTGTTTTTCAAATGCGGAAAAACAAAGTAATCAAGAATAGTCAAATCTGGTGATCTCGGCGGAAATTCTGGTTCACAACGTAAACTGATCAGGCGATCGTCGAAAAACTGATGCAAATAAGCAATGGATTGTGGAGTCGTATGGGAAGTGGCACCGTCTTGTTGGAAATATCCATGTTGTAGCTCATCGTCATGAAGTTGGTGTGTGAAGGGGTTTAAGATATTGTCTCGATATCTTTGAGCATTGACGGTTCCTTCAAAGAATATGGGAATTAATCGTCTTCTAGAGACACCTATCCATAGACCAATTTTCTGGGGATGTAACGGGGTCTCACAAAATATATGAGGGTTTTCAGCACTCCACATCCTCATGGTTTGTGAATTAATATACCCTGATAAATGAAACCATGCTTCATCTGTAAAGAATGTTAAATCCAAGAGGTCATTGTTATTCAATAAATGTTGAGTGAACCATTGGCAATACAACACGCGCCTGTTATTATCACCCGGTAACAATTCATGAGTTGTCTGCATCTTGTAAGGAAATAGACCAATGTCTCTTCTCAAAATTGTTCTACAGGTACCTACAGATACAGGAACTTGTTGTACGAGTCGGCGCAGTGATGTTGTAGGTGCTTCATTCATAATCTCTTGAACATTTTGAATGGTCTCCTCTGTACGGACTGTTGGCCTTCCACTTCCGCTCTTCCGTGTTACGCTTCCTGTTTCTCTAAATAACCGCACACAATTTCGTACCACATTAAAAAAGTCGGCCTCCAGAAACACAAAATCAGGAAACTGTTGTGGAAATTCAATCATACAAGGGCGGGTACTGTAAATCCATTCCCCATTTTCAAGATTTCCATTGCGAAAATAAGATTCAACGATGAATCGCTTATGTATTTCTGTAAACACCATTATTAAATTAAATCTGATTAAAACTGACATTTAATTGTCATAAAATCATCAAAGACCGACGTATTGAAGTACAAGGCCACCCTTTATCTAAATTTTTTTTGTACATACGGTACATTTCCCATTAACTTTAATCCCAATTGATATTTTTTCAGTGCTTTCTTGATTATTTCTTCTGAATATAGGTTAAAGAGTAAAGGCGAAAGTACACATCCTTGCCATACACCTCTTTGTATCTGTATTTCTTCTGATAACTCATTTACATTAGCAGTTTGGTTAAAATATAATTGAGTTATTATTCTGACATCTTTCATATCTATGTTTTTATCTTTAAGTAGTCGAATGATGTAGTTATGGCGGACTAATATTTAAGAATGCAAACTCTTCGCAATTTCTGGTTTTGGAAGACGTTACAACTATGCATTATAGGCTGGGTTGGTTTTTAAAATGTTATAATAAAAAATTGATAGCTGGATGTATGACTGACGGTTTGATTATTGTCTTTTTGACACTTGAAAAAGTCACTGTTATAATATTTTCGTAAAACTTCTGCTTCACTCATTATTTATTAGCTATTTGCTGTTATCATTGTTCTAAGTTACTTTGTTCCTTGTTTGTATCTTCCGTTTTGTGTTTTTGGTTTTGAGAAAAATCATGGCATACAGTTTTCCTGAGTACGCAGATATGTATTTGATATTAGGCGGATGTGGCGGTAATTTTCAACGAGCTTCAAATGTATATACCGAACGTTATGTACACAGGAGACATCCTAATGCTCATGTTATTCAAAGACTAGATCAGCGCTTAAGAGAAACAAGAAGAATGGCACCTGTGCAGGTAGTTGGTGGAAGACCACGACATGTATTACAACCCGAAATAGAAGAGAACATTTTACAGGTATTTGAAGACGAACCTCGACAAAGTACCCGTTCTGTAGTTTGAAGGACTTTTGATATTAACCATATTGCTGTACATCGAGTGTTAAGAGAAAATCTATTACATCAGTTCCACTTCCAGCGAGTCCATGGGTTGCTTCCGGAAGAGTATCCGCGACGGATAGAGTTTTGCAGATGGTTATTACGGCAACAACTAGTCAACCCGCTTTTCACTGAAACCATTTTATGGACGGATGAAGCCACATTTACCCGTAACGGAATGTTTAAATGCACAATATGCACCACTGAGCCGATGAAAACCCTCATGTCTTGCATCAAACTAAACGCCAGTTTAGATTCAGCGTCAATGTATGGGCTGGAATTATCGGAAATAGAATAATAGGGCCACACATTTTGCCTCGACGATTAAACACCGAAAATTTTGTCTATTTTTTAAACAACGAATTTCTGGGATTATTGGAAGATGTACCGCTACTTGTCAGGAGAGACATGTGGCCTCAGTTAGATGGAGCTCCAGCCCACTGGGGGCTTCAAACTAGGGATTGGTTAAACCAAAACTTTCCAGAGCGGTGGATCCCGACCTAAATGTCCTAGATTTTTTCTTTTGGAGCATTTTAAAAGCTCTTGTATATGAAGTAAAAATTGAAAACGAAGAACAACTTATTGAACGGATAAATAATGCAGTTAGAGAAATAAGTAAAATGCTGCAAAATCTAAGACCAAACATTATTATTCGGTGCACCAAATGTTTAGAAGTTGCAGGTGCTCATTTTGAACAGCTATTATAACCAAAAATGTAGTTCAATTTAAATAAAACGTATTCAATCTTGAGTTGTAAATTATTTCAATAATTTTAGGGGATATCCATGAAAAATATGAACACATACTTGATTTAATTGCAGATTCAGAAACATATACGATCAAGGATAACTAAATGCATGTCTCTTAGCTTTAAATTCTACAGCGTTGCCAAATTAAAAAACCTTCAAGTGCATATAATTTAAAGACTCGTCCTCTAAGGCCAAATTGGTGTTACAGTTTATTGCTTGTTTTTAAACATATAATTGCGTGGTGTAATTATTAGCCACACGTTTCAATACAACCTGTATATTGGTTGATTGATATCCATACATCTGAGTTAACACAATCAATGTGAACAGGACTTCTCTTGTGCCCGTTGCTTTCCTGAAACTAAATTGGGTTTCACTAACGTCTGGTTCTAACTTCCTGAAAATTCTTTGATGTAATATCTTCAGGAATATCTTGAGAGTGTGGCTCATTAAACTAATTGTCCTATGATCGTTGCATTCTCGTGCGTTAGCTTTTTTTGGGTAAAGTTATGAATGTCGATTTAAGCCATTCTGTAGGAACTATTCCTATGTTATACATTGTATCAAGAGATCCAAAAAAAGCTGATCCTCAGCGGGCTGTGGAATGAAGTCACGTTTTTACTAGACTAAAGGAATGTTTATGATGTCAAATAAATTAGTTATCTTTTTCTGATACGAATCTGACAGATTGTTAAAATGATTTTTAATACATTTCAAAGAGCATTCATTATTGAATCTTGTTTTGTGGAATTCCGAGAGAGGTATCACAATGAGATTATTACATACCGAAAATTGTATGCTTTCGTTAAAAATTTAGTCAGCAAGACTGGAAACTGGAAGTGTTGGAAGGAAAGAAGGGTCTGGTAGGCCAAAGAAGATAGTACCTGCTTTAATTGAAACTGTAAGACAACGAATTGACGAGGCTCCAAAAACACCAATTTGACATTTATGCCAGCAAGTTGATGATTTAAGTTACGGTACATGCCACAGAATATTGAGACAAGCTTTGCATCTGCATCCTTACCGATTTATTTCCGTTCAGGAGCTTTTAGAACAGGATTATCCAAAAAGAGTTAATTTTTGTTGTTGGTTTTTGGATAATCTCAATGATGAGCAGTTAAATTTAACCTTGTTTACCGACAAAGCCTGGTTTTACTTTAATGGGTATGTTAATTCACAGAATATGCGGATTTGGAGTAGCTCCCCTTCATCCACAGAAAATTGGAATCTGGGTTAGAATGAGTCGTCGTAGCTTAGTTGAGCCAATATTTTTGGAAAGGCACGCTAACTGCAGCAAGGTACAGGAACGAATTATTGCAATCTTTCTTAAATGAACTTCACGATGATGAGCTACGGGATGGTTTCCTGCAACAGGATGGCGCAACAGCTCATGCAGATACAATTAATTTTTTACGCGAATATTTTGATGACCGAATCATTAGTAGGAATACTGCAACACCCTGGCCCCCTCGCTTTTGTGATATTACTGTTTTGGACTTTTTTCTATGGCCCTATTTGAAAAACACCATTTTTAATTTTTAATGATTTAAACGAACTGAAACTTAGAATTGAAGAAAACTGGCAAGAAATTAACAACTTACCTCAATTATTGTAAAATGTTTTTGAAGGTATGAGAAGACGAGTTCAGAAATGTTTGGAGAAAGAAGGCAAACATTTTCAACATTTGTTGTGATCATTACATTAGTTCAGGTTTATTCATTTATTTTACTGTTGCTCGATAAAAGACTTCTGCTCCTAAAAATGACGTTTCATTATTATTTAATTCCAGCTAACACAACCTAACCTGAAATTGACATTATAAACATTCCTTTAGTCTAGTAAAGATGTGATTTTTCATTCCACAGCCCGCTGGGGATCAGCTTTTTTTGGATCTCTTGATATTATATAAATCCGCCGATACGCCTATTTGTTCACCTGTGATTAATTTTCTTATCTCAGCTAGAATTCCATCAGGACCAGGGGCCTTATTGCATTTTGCCAACTTTACTGCATGTACTCTTCTTTTGTTATATATGGGCCACTGTCTCGTTCTGTATTTTCTCCTATGTTTTCTTCTATTGTTTCTTATTGTCTTTCATCTTCGAATAGTTCCCGGATATACTCTTTCCATCTTTCTAATTTTCCTTTGATGTCGGGAATTATTTTACCATTTCTATCTAGTAGGATATTATTTTTATTTGATTTTCTTATACCCGCCATTTCCATTATCTTCTTGTGCAAGTTAAAATCATCGTGTCATGCTTGCAATTTTTCTATTTCAACACATTTATCTGTATACCATTTCTCTTTAGCTTTTCGTATTTTCCTTCTTATTTCTTTATGTAAAGTTTTATACATGTCGTTGTCTCTATTCTTATATTGCCTTCTGTTTTCCATCAATTCCAGTATCCCATCCGTCATCTATGTTTTATTTGTGATACTGACCTTTGGTTTTCCTAATATTTCTCTACTTGGGATCATTATTGCGTTTTTGAATGATTCCCATTTATTACTTGGGTCTCCCTTCAGATATATATCTATTTTTTCTAGTTCTTTATTAATTTTCGCCGTTAACTGATCTTCTGTTCGTGCTTCGAATTTTATTATCACTGGATTGTGGTCAGTTGCTGCATCTGCGCCCGGGTATGCTTTGGCCGATTTGATGGGATTGCGATATCGTTTTTTATCAATACATAGTCTATTGGTTTCTAACTATGTTGTTATTATCTGCTATTGCTCTCCATGTATAAAGTCTCCTTTCAGACAATTTAATACTACCTCTGCGAAAGATATTTTCTAATGAAATACATGCCTCACGGAAATGTGTTCTGTCCTATCTATACTTACGCTTTATTCATACAAACAACACTGTAACTGCCATGTTTACAGACAATGCAACCATCCTTCCGGTTAATGAAGTTCCTACAATAACTTCAGCACTATTTATCTCTCATTGAAAGATGATTTAGTAAATGAAGAATAAAAGAGAACCAAACGAAGTCAGCACAAATCACATTCACAATGAAAAGCGTTAAATGTCCACAAGTTTCTAAGTATATTATATCAATACCTGTCCAAACAAGAAGAATAGCTTGATTTGCACTTCTACTAATTAGTAGCCCATATGGCATCAAAACAAACCATCGACAATTCATTTTTAAATTTTGGGTTGCACCTCTACATTAGATATAGAAACTAAGACTATTATACAAATGTAGAATCAAACCCTTACGAACATACAACATGGCATGGACTATACTAACCCGTTAATCACGCATTTTAACTAAAAGTTTTGCTGAATATAATATGTTACCAATCAAGTAATTCATGATCTATGAGTGCCGTGCGTTATCGAATGTGTAGATTGTCTACAGTGTACCACCGTAATCATGAAACCAACTACAGTGCAGCTAAAAATACACCACACGTAGCTCCGAAGATAAACTGATAGTGCCTAAAATATTAGATTGCTGTAGAAATTTGTCCCATTTTTTTTCCTATAAAAAATTATTTATTTCACTTCTTCTGCCTTCAGGGGCTAGGCATAAATTCCTGTTCCGTCCTCATAAGTTCATGTCCTTCCATCTTTTTCTAAGCCGTCTATGCTTCTTCTTCTTCCCTTTGGTACATAGTTTGATACTTGTTTTAGATATCTGTGATCTTCCATTCTTTCTATATGTTCTCTCCATCGTCTCCTGCAGTTTATTATTGTATCATTTATGTTTTCCTTTTGAAATTGCTCTTGTACTGTTTAATTGCTGATCTAATCTCTTCGAGTTACTGCTTTAGTTCGCCTGAGGAATTTCGTTTCAGAGGCTTGTATCTTGCATTTATTCTTTGTCGTAAGGACCTAATTTTCACTGCCATACAACAGAGCTGAGCCTACCATGGTTTTATAAAATCTTGCTATGGTTTCCGTAATTATATGTTTGTTAAGTGTTGGGGGATTGTGCCGCATTTGTATTGACATTTAGGAAGTTTATTATCAATGTCTGTTGCGGTTATTTGTTATGTCACAGCCTAAATATTGGAAATGCGAGTCTTGTTTCGAAATGTTGTTATCTAGCTCATTTCCCAGGCAGGCCATAACCTCTATTTTTTCGTTGGTTATGTGGAGTTGAAATTTTTCATATGTAAGGTTTAAACACAGACCTTTGTAGGGTGTCTTAATACTGAACCATCATTACAACGTCATCCGCGAAAAGGCAGCTTATTTGTACATTTTGATTGATTTTTATACCTGAATTATTACTATTATTCATGTGGTATTTCCAGCGTTTCATAATATATGTTACAAAATGTGGGCGACATTATACACCCTTGTCGTACCCCTTTATTTTTAATCGTTCCTTTGGAAATTGCCTCCCCGTATTTGATTGTAATTTTATTTCCTTATACAGGCATTTAATGGTTCTAATAAGGTATTTTGAATATCCCTCTTCTCCTAGTATGTCCCACAATAATCTCCTCTTTACATTGTCGAAGGCTTTTTAACATCAAAAAATCTGGAAAATAGGATAAACGTGGAATACCCTCCCAAACCAGCCCTTGGATATTGGTTATTGTAATCTTAGCAGTATCATGACGAGCAAAATCGTTTAATGCAGTCTTCCCGGTCGTTTTTCTTGAATTGCTGTCTCAAGCCGTCTGAGTTGTTGGCAATAAATCTGAACAGATATGGTTACATTCCTCGAAAGCAATTCATAGTAGACAACGCCATCTTTGTCCCACATGCACATAATTATCTTTCATGTATGAACACCAGCTTTTGCACGGGGATTTGCTTTTTTCTCAGGGGTCAACCATTCCTTCGTTTTCTTGAGATTGAGGTAAAGGTACCATTTTTCGTCACCAGTGTCAGTCTGTGACAATGATTGATTGGTCACAATTCATCATTCTGGCCAATTCTCGAGTTGCTGTACATGGATCATCGTGAATTAATACGTTTAAACGTGGAGAATCATTCATGTCAACATACTCCTATGTGAAATAAGAAAACAATTTTCTTGCCATACTTATTTTGATGACGTTCTCCCCTTAAGCAGCACACATGCATCTAGCGACCTCCGATAGCTTTGCTCCTCAGATAAACTAAAACAAAGAGATATGTCGGAAATGTCGTTTTTCCACTTGAGACTCCATTTCCTTAGTCTATAACTAACAGAAGCATTCTTAAAAATTGACAAACCAAAGACGATTTAACTAACACAATGACTATGACCATGACTACTCCCCAACAAGTGTCTTACAAAGCACTGTTGTCACGGAAAATAAAATACTTCGAACTTATGCATCAACCCAATACTTTTCACAGCTAAAATAAACTGAATCAAACATACCTTGTGCATGATATCCGTAAGCGAATAGATTAGATTCTAAATCTGCCCTCAGCACTTGCTTGGAAATGCTTTGTGCTTCATGGTGGGCTAACACCCAATACTACCTGGAAATTTCGGTCTTTTGTTCTTCTATCAATTTATTAAGCATATGAAAATATTTTTTGTTAGGACAGAGGTTGCTTAAACGTTATTTTTAGGAATTATCTTCTTCTTCTTCCTTCCATTCAGGCTAATAGCCTATTCTATCCAATTTATACCGATTCCCTCCACCTTCTTGATGATCGGCCTCGTGATCTTTTTCCTACTGGTGATTTATCCCTCGCTGTCCGTACTATTCGAGTTTCCTCCATTCTGGATATGTGATCGTTCCATGCCTGTCTCCTCATCTTTATCCACTCATTTATCGGCTGTACCTGACACTGATCCCTTATCTCTTCACTTCTTATGCGGTCTAGTCTTACTTTACCCACTATTTTTCTGAGCGTTTTCATCTCTGATGTTTCCATGATCTGCTTAGTTACTTATGTATCTCCGCGTGTTTCGACTGCTTACGTTGGGATAGGTCATACTACTGCTTTATATATTCTACTCTTAACTTCGGTGTCTTAGCAATTATGTTCCCTTTTTATTATGTTTTAATCTGCTCAATGCTTAATTTGGGTATTCACCTATTATGTGAATATGTATAGGCGTTTATGTTAAATCAACCATTATCTGCTTTAATGTAAACATATTCTTAAAATGGGGTAGTTAATATTTAGAGTAAAACTAGCGTCTCAAATTAATCAAGAAAATAATACTTTAGTATTCTCTTCTCTATACTCTTTAGTATTCATGCGGAAAAAGAAAGATGATTTTTACCACTAATTCACAAAGAAACTGGGTTCTAGGTCATTTGTTCGCCACTACTTGCTCGCCGTCGTTTGCTCGCCACCGATTTCTCGAATACCAATTGCTCGCTGGGAAATACGCGCGCCAAGACAGTTGCTCGCCGTTCCTTTGCTCGACAACCAACTTGCTCGCAGTACTAACGCAAAAAAACTAGTTTATATTTTTTAAGCACATTCATTTGTAAAATAATTTGCTTCATAATTAAAACCTTTATTTTTGTTTTCAGATATCGTAGCTATAGGAAAAATATTATTGTTTTTTAAATAGATTTTTATATTTTCAGGAAATATTCGTTATTACACCAAAACTTCAAAAAAGCTTTTACAAAATGTGTATCTATGTGTGCGTATGAGCGTATAATCGTGAAAACGGCTGATCCTATTTTGTAATCTAGAGGTTTATAAAAAATATACCAAATGTAACAAACTACTGAAATTTTTTTGGAACTGGATGCGTGCTTTATGG
This sequence comes from Limonius californicus, assembly GCA_014611495.1. Lineage (NCBI taxonomy): Eukaryota > Metazoa > Arthropoda > Insecta > Coleoptera > Elateridae > Limonius > Limonius californicus. Next base: position 2,806 of record JABXWE010032071.1, on the reverse strand, counting down.
TAACTCGCAACTTTGAGACTGACATACTAAGACAAATCGATTGATTTTTTGAATAAATTTTTTCTTGAGCATCTGGCAGCGAGTAATCGGCGTGGCGAGCAAATAGTAGTCGAGCAAAAAAAACCTGCGAACAAACGGCAAGCGAACAAACGATGGCGAACAAACGGTGGCGAGCACGTGGGCGGACAACAACTGTATGAAAATAAGCCACACAACGATAATAGGAAGACTAATACTTAACCTCTCATAACTCCATAACTAGCACGATTACATTTTCTGATGTATAAGCCATTTCCGTATATAATATTTTTCTTACGAATATGGTTTACACTTACAACAATATAAATATCTGAATTATGAATTATACGACGCTTACATCTACCTGGCATCCAGGCGGCGAAAATATAAGTATAAGAAAATATCCACAAGCTTTGATTACCACTCACCTGCCAAAATATTGTAATTCTTTTTCGATGGCACTTACATTCTACTTGTAATGTAAAACTTACCTGCAATTGCCTTTTAGTACAAGCATTAATATTCTGGAAGACCTCTCCACTAATATCGCAAAACTGTTTAGGGGTTATAATTAAAAGTTCTTGTGGTGAAAACGCACAAAGTATTCCTTTCATGCGGTTGATATATTCAATTTTAGTAATAATATCTTCACCCCATCTCTGTTTCAGCGCATATCCTATTATTCCTGTACGCCGACGTGTAACTCCAGACAAAGTTCCTACAGTAAAATAAAAAATGCATATAAAAACTGTTCACATAATACATTTACACTACTTATTACTGTTGGTCTATCAAGCTAATTGGCAAAATAGTCAATATTTTTAGGTTACGAGGAAAGCAGTCGAAATGACTGTATGAATAAAAATTTACCGCTTTATTTATTGTAACAACGGCTATAAAAATAAACATTCGTAAATTTTAAAATTTCAAAAATGGCCTAAATAATGTTATCCAAAACGGAAAAAGAGATGAAGAAAAGTACTTAAATTTTACCTAAATAATCAACAATATCCCAATCAGAATAATTCAAATTATAGAGATCAATCTCAGGTATGATTAAAATAAACTTTCCGCTTTTTTCTAAATCTGAACGTTTTAGTACTTTCACAGATTTATTTTCTTTTACTATATCCCATATTATCAATCTCTTGTTGAGACCAATCTCAATTTTGTCTATAGCGGAAAGTGATTGCAGGACAAGGGGTACTGGTAGCAATTGAATCTAAAACAAAAATGTTAAATTTATTAACTTAACGAGTTAATTTTCTTCATCAGTAAGACAATACCTCCTCTTTCGTACCATTTAACAAAGTTTTAGTAAGAACAAGTTCATCCATGGAATTTTGATCATCTATTTTTTGCGAATCATCGTTGTCATCATTGGGATATAATGATGATTCCCTCACATCCGTTTGTAAACCACTGTAATCTATGCTAGGATCTGGAGTGTCTTTTGCGCTATCTAAGAAATGATTACATTGAAATTAGAAAAATTAGCTTATCACAAAATATACAGTGTGTCCCAAAACGTACCGGGAATATTTCAAGGATGAATTCGAGAACTTATTGAGAGTCGAAAAGTCCATATAAACATAGATCCTAAACGTAACCGTTAACAAGTTATTGTTTATTTCATAATTTATGTGGCAAAAATTTTAGTTCAACGGATTTCTAAAATAGGTACTGATCTAGTTGCCATGTTTGCGTCTTTTGTTTGGTAACATTTCAAAATCGTTTTTAACAAATTATTGTTTGTAACTTGTCAGTTTATTACCGTAATACTGAAGTTATTGTCTTCTTCTTTTCATCCTTATTCCCATCGTAATTCACAAGTGATTCACAATGCCAATGTTATTTTCAAATGAAGAATATGCAGATATTCAATATGTTTACGGTCTGTGTGAGGGAAATGCTTTAGCAGCACAACAAGCATATCGTCGAAGATATCCCAATAGAAGACTGCCTACGCGTGCAATTTTCTTTATTTCGCATCGTCAGCTGAGGGAACATGGGACTTTCAATGCAACACATGCAGTCGGCCAAGGAGTTGTTCGTAAACCCACCCCACAAGTTCTTTATTTATTACAAGAAGATGCATCTTTAAGTGTGCAACGAATTGCATTACGTACTGGAATATGTAGAAACCAGGTGTGGAGAATAATAAGAAGTGCTCGCTTACATCCATATCATCATCAAAGAGTTCAAACTCTAGGTAATGATTTTGAAGCTAGTTTAAGATTTTGTAATTCGGTACATAATAATCAAAACCTACAGCATATTTTATGAGCCGATGAAGCTTCTTTCACACGAGATGGTATTAATAATTATCATAATTTTCATGAATGGGCTGCAGAAGATCCTCATTTAACAAGACGCTCGCATTTTCAACATAGATTTAGTGTTAATATGATAGCTGGTATTCTTAATGATCGTCTTGTAACGGTGCTGCCTTGTGCTTATTGGGCTGCACGTTAATATTGCTTATATTGCTCGGATAAGCTCGTGAGATGTCCAGGGTTCAAAAATGACGACGTGTAAAAGAAATGTATTTATTAATTAGCACTAAACTATGTACAAACGGTAAAATAAATTAATGTTCTGGTTTAGAATAATAGATATAAATGTAAATAATAATGATTTCTGAGTAGCTCTGAGAGTTCTCGGTAGCTTCAATGTCTTCCTGGTCGGGCCCGCCTACTGCGGATTGCTGCGGTCGGTCGAATGCTCGATCGCTCTCCAAGATGGACGCTGTCTGGTTTGGACTGGACTTTAAACACAAACAACTAAA
>JABXWE010032069.1:0-29047 GCA_014611495.1 Limonius californicus | reverse complement strand
TAAGTGTATTGCCCGGGCCAATTCAAAGTATTCAGTCCGCTCTTGGCGCGTTTTACCTAAGCCAATTATGAATAGAATAAAAACAGAAAGTATTTCAGATGACTTCTGCAGCGGCGTATGGCTAGGTGGTACAAAATGGACATGGCTAATGAAAGCAGCAGGTAACCCAAACCACGCTCTTGCTGAAGCTCATAATAAAACTTTATTGCCTAAATACCATACTGTACATCTTAACAGGAAGGGAGGCCCGGACAATTCGCCGACGAGACCTACAACGCTCACTGCTATTCGAAGACCATTTCGCCGACTGAAAGGCCAAAACGCCGACCAGTTTTAACCTACGCCACAAAGGTTGGTAACTTAACGTCGAAGACGAAAACAATCAAATCTTACGTGTCCATTAATACTGCTGTTTCGTAATGAACACTGTCTAATCCGATGAAAAAACGCCGAAACGAGAGTATGACCAAAACGTTCACCATGTCCAAAAGGCCGAATTGTCGTAAGGGCCACTTTGTCGATTACGATCATAAAGCCGAAATAAGATCAGGACCAAAATACCGACAGAAGAATGTTACAAAAACGCCGAACTCTGGCACTTAGTCGACCACTACCAAAACGGCGACGTACGTAACTGTGTATATTTTAATAATGTGCATTCAAATTCAAGCTGCCTGGTAGGATAGAAGAAAAACATTAATACGTTTTACTATCAAATATCTAGGGTGACGCACTACTATTAAGATGTGAAAAATATTAAATAATTTTCACGTAGTTAAATTAAATAAATGTGTCGTTAACAAGAAATCTTCAAGTAATAACAATATTTTATTCTTTTAGGTAACTACATGCAGCGTAGTGTATACGTATAAAAAACGTACATTAAATTGTCTTAAAATTAGAAATTAAAACGTAACCAAATTAATTTTATCCAAGTTAAAACTAAATTTAATAATTTCGGAGAGTTGTAAAACATTCCGTTATTTGGAAAACATTCATGTTTAGATCTAGCCACTCCGGACCTCTATGTAGTGAGTGGCGAAAGATAGCAACCGTTTAGACGAAAATTCCCGAACACCAGAAAGGCGAAAAACGGTGGATTATTTTGTCTTAATGAAACACATGCTCTCACGCGTATAAACGAAAATACCTCGTAGATGCTGTCGGTATAATCCTTGTCAGAATTTAAACTGTACTAATGCTGTAAGTAATTAACAATAGTCTTTTACGCGTAAATTATTAATTATCGCAAATCTGTGCGAGTTTGATATTTAGCTCAAAGTTATGCAAATGCGTAAGCTTTACTTGCAAAGCTATCCTTGAGGTTGTAATTTCACCTCTGGACTACAATAAAATTTGTAATATCTATGAAATTTTTTTGGCCGATTGCTAATCAGGAGATGCACGTTCCCGTATTTGTTGGTAACAAGTAGACGCAATACAAAAAGTCATACCACAGTAAATAAACGAAACATTAACAAAATTCTTAGAGTAAAATACAATAATGGCAAAAGTTTTGAGGAGAAATTAAATTACTGAGCTTCAAAAAACCCCGGTCGTCGACTTGATAACAGGATAGAAAGTTAAAAGAATTACCAAGAAAGGGTGTAAATAGTATTGCTTTGCTTAAAACTGAGATACTGACCCATAAAGATAAATGGACAAAAATCCAAGCACATTACATTCACGCTCAGAAGAGACCGCAGCCCAACTATGCAAATTAATATCCAGGACATATCCCAAGTTGAAGAAGTCAAGTATCTTGATCTAAATCTTGATAGAGTATTAAAATAGAAGTGGCATATAGTTAAAAACGTAAACAAATAGATATGAAAGTAGAACAACTCAATGGGATAATAGGCAGAAAATCAAAACTTTCCTTAGAAAATATGTTGCTAATTTACAAACCAATAATGAAAAGCATATGGATCTATGAAATCGAGCTGCGCCAGTAAGTCCAATGCAGCTATCACCCAACGACGTCAAGAAAAATTCGTCAGAATGATCGTAGATGCACCCTGGTACGAGTCCAGCCTCAGTATCCACACTGAGTTTTAAAGCACCTCACATACAAGATGTCATTCACGAGAGAAGTAGCACATTACGAAAAACTGCAATCACACACAAATTCTTAGTTGGAACCGCTTTCAACCAATGCTGGTGACAAAAAACTGAAACGTTTCTGGCCCACAGACCTCAAATTAGAACGTAGATGTAAAGCCACAGGGAGCAATTCATCAACGTGTCAGTTGACTGTATGTATAGTTCTATAAATGTAATATGTAATTGTGGATTAGAATATACAATTATATGTTAATTGTTTGTTGCCTTACTTCGTTGAAATTAGCATTTACATTTTAATAATAATAATAGACTCAATTTCAATAGAAATACGTATAAAACACAAAAAATAAATTAATTCTGTTGAAATATATATAAAATTAGCGTAAAGTGTAAATTCGGATTACCAATAACATTTAAAAAAAATGTATTGCAAGTGGAAGTTATCTGATTAAATAGTCGATATTACCTATACACACATAGGTGTTGCTTTTTACAGAATGTCTATAAACGTATTACATCACTAAACCTCTATGCTTTTTATCTTATTTAAGGGGAGCTTGTCAAAATTAATATTGTTACTTAATATACTCCCGAATTTTCTTAGAAAGTTCGTAGCTCGTTGTAATTTATATTTTTGTCTCCTAGAAGGAAAGTCAATATTCACGTAATGTGCAGAATGGTTAATACTCTAGAATAGATAACAGTTTTTCCACTACAGTTGAAATGCGTCTTCCCTCTTGTTTTGACAAATAACATAGTTACACAAAATGGTGCAAACTTGGAGCCATCCTTGGAAAGGCGTGGTAGAACTAATATTTAATAACATTTCGATTTAAAAATATTTCCGCTTATTCAAAAGCTGCGGGGCGGCAAGTGGGATATTTATTAAATTAATACACTTCTAATATCTTCATTTCTCTGCTACATTATTAAAAAAACAATGTGACAATTAATTTCAATAGTAGTACACAAGCAATAGATTCCTACCTACTATCTCCATGATTAAATTACACTTCTAATTCGGTATAAATTAATCATCTTAAGGTATTCGTCCCGTAACCGTACATGCGATCGCTTTCCATTAGTGCCGTATTGCTATATATTTAAATCTCGTATCTGTTATCAAACACCGTAATCTTTCTGGATTTTGTAAGAGAAGTACATTTGTTTTGATCTAATTTCTTGAAATATTTCGCTTAAGGTGGGAACTAATTTCTTTTTATGAGAATTATAGGTAAATAGTATCTCTTACGGTTTTCCTGATTCCTACATCTATCCTAAAAAATTTCCGAGTAGTTCTTTTCCTGCGGTGTGTAGCACGCCCTTTCTTTATAATTTTTCTCATTGTACTATAGGGGTTCTGTCTCAATTCTGCAACATGTTTCATAATGCCGTACTGGCTGCCCGCGTTTAAGTTTTTATAAATGTTTAAACTTATTTGTTGCGCTTCAACGGGAAGATGCTGGCGTGTTGCACTTAAATTTATATTTTCACTTTCACTACTACTATTTACAACATCTATGTCTTCGTCGATATCACTGCTTGCAACTTCCATTTGATTATTATCATCGCTTTCGAAAGGTCTCCAGAAAAGCATGATGTAACTGCGACTGGTCAAAATTACGACTGAATTTGCGCAGAACAATAACCAAATTAGCATACTCTCGAAAACAAATGATTCATATAGCAAAACAAATTTAACATGATTACCTACACCGTTGGTGGACAACTGCACTCATTATAACATTAAGATATTTAACAATATTCAGGAAATCGATGGTCGGTCATCCGGTAATTTTAATATAATCTTATCTAGATATTTTTATTATAACATTTTATAATATATATTGTTATAAATAATTAATAATTAAGGAGGAAGAAAAAAAATAGATAAATAAGATTAATTAGTAATTTAATTGAATTTTCTTGCATACCGCAATTATATTTATCATTTGAATGAAGACTGTAATAAATAATAATAATTGGGCGCCAGGTGACAAATTAAAAACTTGCCTCCAAATATTAACTTAAAAATATACCACGGTATAGCTCTTGAGCATGATTACTAGGTCACAGAAGTCGGTCGTTAATGTTTTGGAATTCTATGAGAAAATGGACATATAAAATGTCTAACCAAATACGCAGCGAATTTCAGTTGATTCAACACGTCAGCCGTTATGCATATTAACCTATAAATGTCTTATAAACTATTAAACAAATTTCAAACAGTTTTAAAAATTATCTCTCTCGTATTTTCCTGCATAGGTATGTAATGTTTGGTTTACCTTATTGAGCAGTATCTTCATCCATATGTAAATATTTTTAGGTCCGACGTTGTCCTTCAAAACAGCCCTCAGGTAGCAATGCAGTAGCGTCCCAAAACTCCGACGTGCAGCCGCCAATTCTTCAAACTTCGACTTGGATTCAAATTTCTCGAAATTTACCTTTGTAAGTTTAACTAGCTCACTCTTTATTTAAAGAAAGTCGTTTATAACTTTAACAGACGTATTTTATTATAATAAACGAAATATATTAATTTTAAATTTCAGGAACATAAAAAAATGCGTGTACTCTCACGTAATTACAAAAATGCTCTCTTTACATCGTTTTATCAACAAATCTCCTTAACAACGGACAAAATCTCCTTGACAACGATGCCAAAATTACACAAATATAATCAAAGGATACTTGGATGAAATTACAAAATTGAAATTCTTATTTTGACAGGTAAATAATAAATATAAAAATGTTCATAATTTAACGGGGTCACTTTCCAAACATGTTTTGACTTTATAAACACATTACACAAATCCTAAATCAACATCTAAAACACACTCTTTACTTCACGATTGTCCAAAACACATTTCCACAAACTGTTCCGATAATGCAGCAATTTCCTTCGTGGCTTAATAAATATCAGAGCTAAGCTTAAAATTGAGTTCGAGGCATTTTTTGTATCTTCCTATACGTATTTCTTTACATATACAGTGTGTCGCATTTAAGATGAAGACACCCCCGTATTTTCGTTAATTGAAGGAATACCGATTTCAATTTTTGCACAGTCGTACAGGTTGATGCCTCACATTTTTTAAGACACTCAACTAAAATCTGAACTTTAAACTCGGCCTACTACGAATTCACAAAAATGGTCAATTCCCGATATTTTGCTTCGCGTTAGAGATATCGAAAAAAATTATTAGAAAAAGTTGTTCAGAATATTATTCTAAACCCACATACTGAGTTTCATGACAAAATTCGCTTTTTTAATTTTTTCATTATTTTGGTCTATGTATACACAAAATAATTAAAGTTTATTTTTTAATTTGATATTTAGTGTGCCATGGAAAGTAAACACTTGATGTATGACAGGATATGTATTTGCAGCTAGATGGTGCATCCATGCACAATTCAAGGATTGTTCGTTCGTCAATGGTTGAACCAAAAATGTCCTATGCGCTGGATAGGAAGAAACGGTCTTTTTGAACTGTGGCCTCCGAGGTTTCCCGATATTACACCCCTCTATTTTTATTTTTGGGGAATGATAAAAAATAAAGTTTATAAAGCTAGGCCCAGAAATCGAGATGAACTTTGTGCCAGAATAAGGCTAGCCTGTCAAGAAAACAGCATCCCGGAACTTATAATATTTTACTGAAATATTTGAATACTTGACACTATTAAATTGACAATGCGTCAAGTTTTTACTTTCCATGGCACACTAGATATCAAATTAAAAAATAAACTTGTAATTATTTTGTGTATAGAACAAAATAATGAAAAAATTAAAAATGCGAATTTTGTCATGAAACTCGGTATATGGGGTTAGAATAATATTCTGAACAACTTTTTCTAATAATTTTTTTCAATATCTCTAACGCGAAGCAAAATATCGAGAATTGACCCTGTTTGTGAATACGTAGTAGGCTGAGTTTAAAGTTCAGATTTTAGTTGAGTATCTTAAAAAATGTGAGGCATCAACCTGTACGACTGCGCAAAAATTCAAATCTGTATTCCTTCAAATAACGAAAATATGGGGGTGTCTTCATCTTAACTGCGACACACTGTATAATCTTTAAATAAAAATATTTACAATAATTCTTTTTGTCATAGGTTTATATCAAAATACGAATTTAGCAGTGTTTCCAACCAAGCAAGAAGTTATCTGCATTATGGTCTGCCCTTTATTATTGATCAGAAAGAAACCGAATTCCAAGACATGAAAATATTGAACGAGTATCCTTATAATAAAACATTAACCAAACAAACGAGTCAAAATTCATCACAATACATATTGTCGTGTACGGACAGCAGCGTACTTTCCAAACTCAACCTTAAACTTCTGTTACATGTAATTACTTAATCTTGCATCCGGCTAGCTCTCATAGGGATCTATCTCAGTTGCTGGGTCGCTCATAAATTATAGTACCACACCTGCGTAGTTCGCTGTTATTAACTCTGAATGCATCCCAAATAAAAGATTACCAGTTTCTTTAAACTCCAACTTTTAATAGTTTTGTAAAGCTACAATCAACCTAAACATATACCATTCGAAACTAAACACTGTTATTACTTAATTTTGAATTTTTATTAAGCTCGGATTCCTGTGAACAGTTTCACGTCCGCAGCTTTTTACATTTTATTTTGCACACTAAATCATTTACTCATTCCCCCAACAACCCTCATGTCTGGCCAATCGAAACACTTCAACGATCTCATTCGATCTACGCCTACGTCCTTTTAAAAAATTATCCTTGATCACATACTCCGATGTGCGAAACATTGTACTCCAAACCAACTATAGTTAACACAAAGATAACGTAGAGAAGGAAAATACAAGGCTTACCAAAATATCATGACAATATATTATAATTTTACCCAGTTTCAATAAAAAGTTGCATCGCCAGATTTTACTGCCATTGCCAAGAAAGTTAAATTCGGCCCTGACCACAGACCAATAAGCACCAACGCTATTGTTCAGAGATTACATGCTACCTGCTGACTAGTAATCGCATTTGAATAGGGATTTAAACATTCGCTACTGAAAGTTCTGTCCTACTTTACCTCTTCCCCTAATATTGAGATTTCCTTCCCAATCACCCTGTATAGTGTATATCTTTACTGATGTACTTGTTCGCATAATACTGTTTTTATTAATATTTTTATTAATACTATTTTATCCACACGTATTGTTTATAGGTTATTTATTAATTCTAGGTTTCCAACTTAGGAACTTCTTTTCTATGTTTTACGAGTTAGGCTAGCCTCCTGCCCGGCATACGTGCAAAGAGGGCTCACAGAACCTACTCTGTGGTAGGTAATTAACAGGCCATTGTCCCATATACAGAAGAAGGTTTATAAGTACAGCGGTATTTTTCTTATATTTCTTTCTGATTTGTTTTCGGATTATTTTCGGAAAATGTATTTGGTCTATCATTCGTGGAAAACCTAGTTAGCTGTCTAGTTAAATTCCAACCAATTAAACTGTTATATGGCATTAATCGACAGACTAACTTACGTTACTTCAATGAGTGAAACTGGAACATATTGGACAATTTACGATACCAGTTCCCCTCGTAGAAATACTAAATGAATTCGAGTTATGGATTTAACTGTAATTAATGTAGCAGTTCGCAGCTCGTACATTATAGTTCGCAAGATTGGGTTATGATAGGTATCTGAACGAGAATAGTTAATTTATGCATGAGCCGGACTGGAAAGGATAGAGGCACGCGAGAGATAAAGGATTAGGGTATGAAACGCGCGAAACCGCTCGGGATAGACGTCATAATATATCATCCGGAACTGGGTTGTTGAACCTGAACAATGTGTGACGACTATTTTTACAGTCATTAGCGGTGTTATGAAAATTTTACGATTAAGCCCTCCTTTTGTGACAGAACAAACAATCTCTTGTCCTTCTTTGCGGATTGTGATTCAGATCCCATTGTGAGTAAAATAGAAATCCAAGGGTTCCATTCGAGAGTGACTGTTTTAACCCTTTTAAGGGGAAAATTACGGTATAAGAGTTCGCAAAAACGCTTTTATGGAAAATGTGTTTCCTGTGTAATGTGCCAACGAAGGTATACATGAACTTAGTCCTAATCATTATTCATAATATTCTGCTCAGCAATGAAAAAAATCCGAATCCTTCTAAGAGGTAAATTAATTACGCCAGTTGAAAATATAATAAATACCAGTTTTACTATGGTATCATATAAACATGGCTGGTGAATGGTGGAAAATCTTTCAGTATTGGTAAACACCCGAATGGATTACGAATCTTTCAGTTTCCTCACTTTATTTCGATATCTTTGTGAATGGATATCTGCTTTTGTTCGGTACGTGACGAAAATCGAATAAAAAGCTCAACCCCGAGGGCTTAATATTGGGGAAAATTCGCTGAGAAATGCACAGCAAGTGAAGCGTCATGAAAAAGTTTATTGGAAAGTTTTCCGGAATGTGAAGCATCTTGTACAACAACTTTAATGAAGTACATTATGTTTTTGTGTACAAACTTCTTCGGAAACAGAAGTTTGACAAAACACATGTTGCCCATTTGCAAGTGAATTTTTTGTGTGGGTAACTGCTTCGGCAAATCATTTTTAAACTACTAAATATTTCATGATCAATTTACATTATGGGCTGTGAAGAACTTTGTTGCTGGCTAACAGCACTTCTTTTCTTGTTTTATTTTATCAGAAAGTGCTCCGACGGCGTAAAAGATTGATACATGGTATTTTCAGTTTTATCGTTACAACAATACGTTCTCGAATAGAAGGAGAATACTTTTAACAATAACCTCTTTTATGGAAGTTTTAATAAAACCAATACACAGAAAACTGATATTGAACTGCATATATTGCGACACAATGTGTTTGTGTTGTTTATAAAATAAGTTTTGCTATGTATTATCGCACAGTAATTGCAAAATCAATATGTTAAGTTTTAAGAAAGCGTTATTTTACAATCAATGGAAATTTAAAAATAACACACACGCCTGCGGTTAGCAAATGTCCGGATTTTGATTTATAAGGTACATCCCAGGTTCGTTCATGTAATCGGCAGTTATTTATTTATTTATCGTATGGCACTCTCTCTCTCTCTCTCTATCTCTATCTCTCGCTTTCTCCCTCTCTATCTCGGCCATTTGACGTCCACTGCACTAGACATAGCCTCCTCTACAATCTTCCAGTTATCTCTATCTTCCGCTTTATTGAAACAGTTTCCTGCCATTTTTTTGACATCATTCGTATAACGGCTTGGTCGTCTACTTCAGCTCCGTTTGTCCTCTCTTGATGTCCAATAAATTGTTCTTTTTGTTCACCAATTATCCCGTAGTCGCGCCCCATCCTTATTTGAATATGGTACATCTTCTTCTTCTTGTTTATTCCACCCCTTTCGTCCATCCTTGGACATAGGCCTCCACTATCGTTGTTTTTCATTGTTCTCTATTTTGTGCCAACTGTATCCATTTTGAGCCTGTGAGTTTTTTGACGTCGTCAATCCATGTCATGTTTGGTCGTCCCCTTTTTCTTTTTCCTTTCCTTGGCCTCCATTGTATGATCTTTTTGGCCTATTTTTCTTCACCCATTCTAGCCACGTGTCCTGTCTAGTTCCACTTTGTTGTTATTTTAATTACAACGTCTTCCACACCTGTTCGCTGCCTTATCCATGTGTTTCCTTTCTTCTTGCGCAAAAATGTACCCAGCGTTATCCGCTCCATTCGTCTTTGGGCAATTTTCATATTGTTGACTGCTCTTGTTAATGGCCACGTTTCTGTGCCATACGTCATTACTGGTATAATGTACGAGGATTGTTCGATAACTACGTGGCCTAACACAGAGATGGCGCGAATTCGGAGGAATCTTCTTTGCCAATCTGTAGAACTATCCTTTATTAGATTAAATATTGCAGTACAGAGCCATCTGTCAATTAGTCTGGTTTTGACAGTAGGTACACTAAAGTGAACGTCTTGTGTGATTTTGTAAACAATAGAAAGAACTGAGTTGAAAGCAGTGATAAAGTACTTTCATTTGAAAGGTTTAACACCAACCGAAATCAAAGCAGAGCTGGATTTAATACTATTGGAATCCGCTCCTTCGTTTTCAATGGTTAAAAACTGGGTTGCCGAATTTAAGCGTGGTCGTGTGAGCACAAATGATGAACCCCGTAGTGGACGTCCAAAAACTGCTACTGCCCCGGATATGATTGAAAAAGTCCACCGTATCGTATTGGATGACCGTCGAGTAAAAGTGCGCGAGATAGCAGACATAGTGGATATCTCAAATGACAGTGTGCACAGAATTTTAACTGAAGAATTGGAAATGAAAAAATAGTCGACGCGTTGGGTGCCGCGGTTGCTCACACCGGAGCAAAAACGGAATCGTTTATAATCGGCCAAAATTCAGGAATTGGGATATGAATTAGTGCCCCATTCGCCCTATACCCCAGATTTGGCTCCCAGCGATTATCATCTGTTTGCAAACATGAAAAAATGGCTCGGCGGTAAGCGATTTTCGTCTAATTCCGAGGTAATCGCTGCTGTAAATAGCTATTTCGAGGACTTGGATTCATCGACCTACAATGAAGGCATTGCTAATTTGGAATATCGTTGGAATAAGTGTGTTGAGCGAGCAGGGGACTATATTGAAAAATAAAATGTTTTTTGTCGAAAAAAACTTGCGTTTTCTTTGTTAGGCCACGTAGTTATCGAACCATCCTCGTCCTGATTGTAGACTTGGGCTATTTAGTAATTTTCAAACTTTCCTCGAATCACATAGCTTAACCTTCCGAAAGCACTCCATGGTACATTATGTACAGTATGGTACATTAGACGAAAAATAAATAAATAACTGCAGCTATTTCTACGCCAAGGGAATTACCGTCGCTGAAAATATATAAATATAGTGTAACTGCAATTGACTACAAGTATATATTTTTAAACGTTCATAGTCATTGTTCAAGACTTTGTCGAGGGTATGTATTCTTTTAATATAAGCACTATCTTTTTCTTGGTGTCAAACAAAGCTACTCCCAGTAGACTTCTTTAAACTATAATAGCATCTCTTAAAAGTCGACTGATTTTTACATCGATTTATTAAAATGTTATTATATCTACATTCATTTTTTGTTAGCAACCTTTGGTCGCTACAGCGACAGGTAGACAAAATAGACTTAATCAATAAAAAATTAAACGAAATTTACAACATGGTTAAAAAATTAGAAATGTTAAAAAAGAGATAAAACACAGACATATTTACCTATAAAAAATTAATAAAACGCCCACGCGGCAGATAGGGACATCGGTATTGGGATACATAAAAAATTCTAATAAAAATATTAATAGGTAGTAGTAGAAGGTAGAGAGAGTAGTAGAAGGTCGAGATAGACAAATGAGCAGCTTTCAAATAAAAAAAAATGAGAGAGGGAGAGAGAAATTATGAAAATTATGGAAGAATGAATGGAGAATGAAAAGCAAAGTAAATCCAAAACCTTAGAAAAAACAGATAGGAATGACAAAGAGCAAGAGAAAGATAGAGATCAATACGTGAAACAAACATTAGGGTGGATAAGAAATGATAAAAAATAAAAATAAAAAAGGGAGATATTGAAACAGATAAAACAAGGCCAAAAGAAAAACGCAAAGAGAGAGAAGGGAGAGAAAGAGGCAAAATGAAGAGGGGATGGAAGAGAGAGAAGGAAAAGAGGGAAGATATAGAGGAAAGAGAGAGGGAACAGCTAGGGAAGAGATAGGGAAGAGAGAGGGTGGATCGATAGAGGAGAGAAGGAAAAGAGTGGGAAAAGAGAGGGAAGGGAGCGGGAAAAGAGTGGGAAAAGAAAGGAAAGAGAGAAGGAAGAGAGAAGGAAGGGATGGATAGAAAGAGGAAGAGAGAGGGAAAAGATAAGGGGGGAAGCGGGAGATAGATATTATACATTAGTGAATGACAATTTTGATACTTTCCAAAAATATTTTTTTTATTACGTAAGTTAAGCTATGCGCTACCGGGAATGTATTACCCATCACCAATATACTGTATTTACTGTTCTCACTAATTTCTTAACAATATAGGAATATTGGTACCCCTCAATATCTTATTTAATGATTATTGATTATTATCTTCGGTGTCGGTTAAATATATATCTTTCGGCAATTTAGACTTAAGATTTTTATGGATTTGCTCTTTCCCTAGTTCGTAATCATCCGTTACAGGGTACATTTGAAAATTTTGGAAGTAACGTGTTGATATTTCCTTTTTAGCTTTTGTGATGATTTGTTCACAAGTGCTGTACAACTCAAAACACCCCAACAATTTAATTATCAAAAACCTTTTCCAGATATTTTAGGTGTATACATTATTCAACTAACCCCGTAAAACTTCAATGTAGTTTTCTGGGGCTTGAGGATATCTCAGAAACATCTGATTAAATTAATTAAATCTCGGAGTAGCGTTTTATCCAAAGACAGAAACGTATCGGAGTTACGAGCAAAGACATTTTTTATTTTTCCTGTTTTGAGTAAAGAGTGAAAGCCAGACTGGTATAATAATTCTATCATCAAAGAAATCTCAGGCAGAGCAATTCTAGAGTTACGAAGTTATTTCCTTTGCAGTTTATTAGACTGTATACGGAAATTATTTTCAGATTGGAGATCTCCATATTCGAGGCAGAATTCTCGTTTATTCCAGGTCGATTCGCGTCAGAATGCTTCTCTCACTCTTTATAAAACAATCCCGGCAAAGTAATATTTAAACACGTTCTACCGCAACATTTTAGGTCCTGCGACAAGGGCGAGAGCATACGGAGATAAAGGACGAGAGTGTAGACACATCCCTCGCGCTGTTTTACCCCGGACGTGTCCTCTTGATTTACGCGGGTGCGAACCCCATTTCGGGGGTGAGAATCAGGTGGTCTGGTCCTGCGTTTATCGCGAACTTTGAAGGAACTTGTTGCAAATGCTGCATGCAAAAGAGGCCGCAGAGAGTTCACGAGTTAGACTAAATTTGCGTGTTTGAGCGGTATTTAAATTAATGATCAGCTTACTTCATTTGGGTTGATGTTTGATGTATTAAGATTCCGCGGCAAACGCTTGAGGTTAGCGATTTGGGGATGCGGTTGGTTCTGTTTGTATTATTAGCGTTCTTCTGCTGATAAATTTTATGGGCGTTTATTATGCAGGATGATCAGAGGAATTTGAGATAAAGAATAACTGCGAAAAGCACAATTATGTCCTAACTTATTTCGCAAAATTGATCGTTAGAATAAAATTTATTTCAATTCGTAAAATATTCAAACAGGCATGTTAAAAATAAGAGTTTTGAACCGCAGGGCACGCAACACACAATACATATGATGCTGTATAATACCGGAGAGGATACAAGGCTGAAAGGTATAGAGAGATAAGAGCTTTCAGCGAATTTTTGTACAATTGGTAGCGTTTCTATACTACAGAAATTTAACAAGTCTCTTGTTTTAGTAGTAGAATGCAAACCTACCTACTTCGCAAATTTCAATATCAATCAACCTATGACCTCCACTGTTAGATGATGTTTTTTTGTAAAAATTTCTTAAAAAAAAGCAAAAATAATATTGTCTTGCATAATTTATAAAACAGGGCCTAAAAATCAAAATTAATGAAAACAACCAACAGTAAACATCGACCACACTACTACCTGTATGTGCAGTAAATATATATTATACGCCTCCTCAAATAATTATTATACTAAATAGTTTTCGATCATATTATTTTAGGATAAGGTTATATTAATTGTTAACCTTATAAAGCCACCTACGGACTTGTTAAGTGCTAAGTCCCAGAACTGCCCTCGCAGCTTCAAGAATAATGTAGAAACGAGTATTAATACCGTGGTCTTTTAATTATTTTGCTTTAAAAATGTTTTCGTGTGTGAGAAGTATTGTGTGTTGTCTATATCTTACAATTAAGACCTATATGTTTAAATCGACATCCGGTATATGGAAGTCCCATTGTCGAGCTGCAGTGACTTTGTCTTTTGAATAGCGTACATCAATATGTGTACCATATTTATCAATTATTAACAAAATAAAATTGAATTATTTTATATAGTTATTCTTGGATTCTTGTCAACTGTGATGAATATATTCCTACTTAAAAATAGACATTTAATTCAAAAAATACCCCTCTGATTTAATACCTAATGAAGTCTAACCCTCCATTAATGTATTTAAAATAACCCGAATTCGTTTTTAACACTAATGTCTAAAAATTGTTTCGGTTTCACACCATCTAAGCGGTGCGTTTATAGTTGAATGTGTACTACATTTCCACAAGAGGCACACGGATTGCAAATAAATGAAATTCAGATGTAACTGTAGCTATCCTTCCCAATTTTTTTAACATAGAAGTATTCGTGGTAGATCTAAATATCATTTAAAGTCACAATTTGCAAAAACTTCTTTCATTAACATCGTAATTAAATTTTTCCTGGCTGCATGTCATACTTCTGTAAGTACATTCCACTTGCTGTTTGTTTTTTGAGTTATTTAATGGGTAGGCATTGTACCACGTACATATTATGTTTCCATAGCTAGGGGCACATTGTTTTAAATATCTTAGAGTGATTGAGATAATGAAGGTATACACTGTGTACTGTCATATGGTACTCTGTAACCCCGTTCAATTTTCATAAACTTGCGGCTGTTTTAGATCTGACTTTGGCAGAAAATATATGCACCCTTTTATTATGTTTTAATAAATCAATAATTATATTTCTCTGACAAGATACCGTACGAGACACTATTCTGATTACTTGTTTCCCCAGGTTTATTAGTTTTCATTTGTTTAAAACGTTTTGTGACGTGTAATCCGCAATTTATTATGTTCATTTGATTGTGCCACTTCATCTGAATTAAACTCGTATTTTAATTGCCGCTTCATAGGAACCAAAATTCTATTTTAATTGCCATTTTTATGTTGATTACAAATTTTCATTATTTTCAAAAATTAAATTTATGGGAGGCCACTTTCGAAACTTAATTTAACGTATGACATGTTTATTAACGGCGACCAAAAGCATTTCCTAGAACTCCTTTCGTCAACAATTCCCAGGTATATGTTTCTCAGAAGTCGCACGTGTTATTTTTTTCCAGAAAATTAGGCTTGGGTGGATGTTTGGCGGCGAGGGGAAACGCAGTAGGCGCTAGAGTTTGGGAACAGACGGACGAATTTTCTGATATCGGGTTTTTTTCGCGGCTCGTCTGCTAAATGAGTTATCATTTTTCATATTTTTGCCTTAGGCAAAAGAATCTCGACTGAGTCGGATTATATATATAAATATTAGCAGAGTGTTAGCTTTGATGCATGGACAATCCAGTGTAATTGTTCTCTCGATTTACATCGGATACAAGCAATGGAAATCCGTGGAAGTGTGGTTCTTGGAGCTATTTCTTTAATCGTTTCTCTTTCTCAACGCCAAACAACCCTATTGGAAGCAAGTCAACCTCCAGGAGCATAGCAGCGAATATTTAGGTACAAAGTCTCTCGAAGAACGTCGTCTACCCTTTTTCCGGACCAGAAAACACCCCAGATTGTGCCTGCCTCTCTCTACTCCATTCACCGAAGGTCAAGGTAAAAGAACTAGTTTTTGTGTTGTGAAAAAAAAACCTTCTACGCGTTTCACTTTCCAGTAATTGAACCTTTTATTCTTTATGCGACAAAAAAGCGACCTACAGTCGTCAATTGTCATTTTCCTGTCAATTGTAAAGAGTAATTATATATTGTATTATTGCTGTAAGCTGAGACGCCACTGGCTACGTAGATTTGTTGTAAGAATTTAAATGCCGTAAGCCAGGGGCGGCGAGCCTACTTCTGAAGGTTCAATTAACCGTTTGTAGTATTAAACTATAATATCGCCATTTGCTGTCATTTTTGTATGGTCCTTTATTTCCAACAGTTTAATTATATGTGTTTTGAAATTTATTACATCTTTTATTTTTGTGTATTTTTTTGTTACCTTTGTGTGCATGAACTTTGCAAGCTTTACATACATAGGAGGAGGCACAATAAAGGTGAGTCCGATTCCCGTAAGCTGTTGGCTTCTCGGCCTTCCACAAGAACCTGCAATCAGCTGTGATTTGGAAGGTGGCGCTCATTAATTTCGACATACCCCGTACAAAACTAGGAAGATTTCTTCTCTTAAGCGATTTTCGTGAACCTCCCCTACTCCTCTGAGTTAAGCTGTAGACCTTTTTCCACCTATCCAGCTGCGGGTCGACGAAAGTTTGTTTGGCCCGTAACAAATTATCAGAAAGAAAACAGGCAAGCGTGTATAGATATAGAAACAACATGTTTGATGTTGTTTCGATTTTGGCTTTGGTCTTAAATCGTGTCAATTCCTTAAAATATGTATTCAGAATATAAAAACTAAAAAACCTGTTAAAAATTAATAAAAAGAGTTTGTTTTTGTATTAATTATGTTAAACAGTTGATTTTTATCTCAAACTCGAAGTTGGGCATGTTTTTCAAGCCGTTTATTTTATATTCTTTATTTTGTAAGCGTAAATGAAGAATATAATTATCTCCTAAGGTCTATATTTTCCCCAATTAAGTTTCTTTTGGGGGAAGCTGCAGTAAGGAGTGCCCTAAGTTTGCATCTTAGGGGTTTGTGCGCACTCGCATACTATATCAGGCAATCAGGAAGATATCTCTTCTTGATGCTGTAGTTGACTACCTTCCTGTTAAATATACTTTTAACGAACACTGTAATGCACATGTAAATGCTGAAATAAGTCAACTTATAGATATATTTATCTTTACAGATGGATTCACAACTAACTTCGGAATTGGAGCTGATGTTTTCTTTGGCCACGCAAACCTCCGTCACAGTATACCACTAGGCAAGATAACTACCATATTCCAAGTAGATGTGGTGGGAATAATATACGGTGCATTAGTATCTTCAGTGATAGTAGGGCAGCTCTGCTAGCCTTACAAAATTACCAGGAGTGGTATTGCAGTGCAAAAACCACCGTCTTTCGTTTTTGGGTAAAAAGACATGACGGCAAGCCAGGCAACGAGGAGGCGGATGAGATTGCAAGATTGACCTCCGAACAACTCTCCTGGGGGCCAGAACCCGTATGCTATATCAAGTCAGTTAAAGCTGCCGTCGAGCAAGGGCTACTATAACTGCACCATCGCCAAAGACAGTAAAATATGCACAAATGCAGATTTAGCATTTCATGCAGTGAATAGCACCATAGCTGATGAAATGAGAGATTAAGATTTATACAAATATATAGGCTAGGCCAGCTAAGTTGACTGCCCTTACAAGTGGTTGACGCAACTCAGCAAACATATAGCAGGGCACCTAAAATTGTTAATAAAAAAAGCACCTGGTGGTGCAACTGTACTATAGTGAAAACCAAACAAGTGAAAAACAACAAAAAATAAATAGTAACGTTTTATTTAATCCAATAATCGTTCAAAATTCCATCTACATCAACATGTTATTAATTTTAAAAACGACCAATTGTAATTGTTATATAACCCTTGCTTAATCTATTTTGTAAAGCATGTTCATTTATTACAGGAGTTAGGCATACTGTTTCTTTAATTGTAGCCAAAAGAAAAAAGTCTAGCGGAGTGATATCGCAACTTCGTGACAACGGAGAGACAGCTCATCCTTCAATCCAGTTTTGTCCAAAAACATTATTTAAGTAATTCCTAGCAATATAATTGTAGTGAGTAGGAAAGTGTTTCTACTAACGCTTTTGTTGTACATTCAGTTCTACATCTTCCATCAACCCGAGTAAACTGTTTTCTAGGAAATCCAAGAAACGTAGCCTAGTTACATTTTATAGAAAAAGCGTGGTTCAATAATATAGATATCATCTATTACGGCACACCCAACCTTTATAGAGAAAAATGGGTAACACATAACCGGGATGGATTCTTTTGCGGTTCATTTTGCTTCATCCCAAAACAATACACAATATAAGGAAGATGATTCTGAGAGAAACTACCAAATTGCAATTTTCTCCCAAGGTCATCTTGATGCAGCAACATTTGCTTTGAAAATTCTTCTAACTGAAGTTCTACTGATGTCCATATTTGTGCTAAGATCATTTTGGCTTACATGGGAATTCCTGCTTTTAACACTGCTAGTTCGTTTTCCAGGTTCGTAATCGTGGCTACATCAAAATTTACCTTTCTATTTATAAAGAGGTATTCAGGCGTGTAAATAGTTTTTCAAACGGTGGTCATCTAGCTGGATAGCGCCTAGTATATATATACTTTATATTTTTAAAGTTTAGGAATTTTTCCGCAAGCCCAATTTCGATTAAATACCAAGTACATAGCAGTACTATAACTTATCGTAACGATCTCTACATTTCGATTTGAAGAAATCAACATATTCCATTTCCAATCGTGTATTACAAATTTCAGCTGTTATTTTAATAATTTAATTATAATTGAAATCCATGTGTGCATGAAATGTAAATAGATATTTAATGCTATTTAAGACTAATATTAAAAACAATGAACGTTTCTGCAGCACCTTTATTTCGCTTTTACAGTACGCTGCATCCACCGTATGCAAATACAGCATTAATATTATAAAATTGCTTTTACATGGGAAACTTCAGTACTAACACAAGCTATGCACAATACTTAATTACTCAAATTAATGTAATTACGACTAGTATAACGGAAAATTGCAAACAATTGTGCGGAGTAGCTTGTAAAGCAGATTAAAGCCACATCTGACAGTTTTATCCCAAGCTTGATAAAAAAGGGGTTTTATTGTAATTATGAGCTCTGGCAAATTGAGTGAAATTGCTGTACAGACGGAAAATACCTCTTCTGGTGGAAATTCCTTGAGGTACAAAAGCATGTGTTACCTTGCGGAAGACTAATTTAGGCCCCATATGCAAGCTAGTTCGAATTTAAATTTTAGGCTTCGCTTATACTTTCAAATTAATTGGGCTTTTAATATAAAAGGCTTTGTATTAAAAACACATTTCCTTTTCAAATCATCTTCCCATTTCTGAAAAGAATAATGAACCGTAACTCTGAGATGAATATATAATAAGATCAAACCGAAAATCTATTCAATATGTTCAGTCAATCTAAAAACCAATTTTAAGGACAGTACCTACTGCGTGCAGGAAAGTCTGTTTTCTATAGAACTGCCAAGTTTCCGTATGAATAATAAATTGTAGAAGTTAGAAATGCCTCAAGCATATGATGGCATTGTTGCACTTCTGAATAGGAATGCAGCTGCAAGGCATATCTGCAAACCAACTTCTAAATTATTGTGATAAAATTATGTTTTTAATACATAATTTGAAATAGTTTTTGTAGGACTGCTTGCCGAGCCTTTAACCAAACTAAAGTACTTACAACTTGTAAATTATACAGTCTAAGACTTTTATGCAATGGGAAGATATTTATGAAGACATGATCAAATCTCAAATTGAGATGTAACTCCGGTAAGAATTGAAAAACGGGATTTCTTGAAAATGTCAGGTAATTAAAATGCAGTTTTAACTTAACTCACACAGTGATGGACACGAAAAGTGATCTTTCGATCCCATGGAAGTTTTGCTGTTATTAATTATACAGTATGACCAACAAAACTTTCGATTACGGGTGACCGTGGAACATAAAACTATAATTTATAACATTTACTACAATTATGTAATAGTAGCAAAGAATAATTCAATTTTATTATAGTATAATTATTTTTACTCTAGAACACAAAATATTTACTTCTGAACGAAAAACTTCATCTGCATCTTAGTGTAGTAGTGTAGTGTCATTTCCTGGTAGAAGGGGCCGGTATTTACCATTAGCTAACAATATTGATGAATTTTTTACAAGTTTTTGCAAGGATAAGCTATATCTAAGAACATTTTAAACTAAATAAAGAACTGTACGCAGGACGTACTATACGGTTTCTCTGTAATAAAAACGTGGTACCAATACATACAGTGGTGTGAAAAAGTACTGCATCAGTTGCACAAATAAGAGAAATTGCAGTTTAAATCCACTTTTTCAAATATTTTTTTTCATCATTGCTAATATAATACAGGTACTTAAACACAATATTAGTAATAATAATAGCCCAAATGTTGATCCATTAAAAACGGAAACAATGCGATGTATAAAATTTATTAAAAAAAAACAATTGTACATTATATGTAATAATGTAGTCTACACCTAAACGTTTATTACAATACACACTAATTAATTCTAAACTATTTTTGTACTTAATAGGCAATCCTTTGTTTTTAATAACTAATTCACACCTTTTTGGTATAGAATTCAGCAGTTTTTGTAATTCTTCCTTCGTAATGCGGCGATACCAGGCATCAATTAGGGATTCGATTAATTCTACTTTTTTTCTGGGGTGCTTTCTTGAAATAATGTTAGAAATCCTCTGCCATAAATTTTCTATAGGATTTAGGTCTGGGGATTGTGCTGGTCAGCCTATTCTCTTAACTTTTAACAATTGGTCGACACCCAAGATTGAACAACCTTTGCTCTGTGGTAAGAAGCATTATGATCTTGAAAGATAAATGTTTTGTCAAGAAATAACTCTATTCCACTATCCAGCATCTTCTCCTGTAGGACATAAATGTATTTGGTTGCATTATTATGCCAGTTACAACATGCAGTCTACCAACACCTTCAGCAGACATGCAGCCCCATATTATGATTGATTGATTGTTGGTTAATAGCAGGATTTTGAAGTGGGTTAGTTAGCCCAGTTTATACTTTGACTTTATGGTCTTCTGTGCGCCCCCGATCCTTTCAAAATAGATCTGTACCCTCGACGAGTTTCAGGATATTTTTTACGAGGTTTTCATGTGTGATGGTTGTTTCACGAAGTGTTCCCCCAAATAGTTGCTGTTTCTTGCGGTAAAGTGCAGGACAGTCGAAGAGGCTGTTTGAGGCTGTTTCCTCCTCTTCTTCACATAGTCTGCAGAGCGTATTTCCTCTGTATACACCGAATTTGTGAAGATGTTTTCGCAGATGGCAGTGACCTGTCATAAGTCCTACCAACCGTCTAATCTGAATTCGTCGTAGATGGAGGACCTCAGTTGTTAGTCTGAGAAGGCGTTCCAATTATTTCCTTTGGTTTATCCGCGTTTTGCATTTTTCTGGATACATTGCAAAGATTACAACTTGGAAGAATGTGGCCTTATTTCCCAGGGGTACACTAATGTTCTCTTTGGTCTTCGGCTATAGACTCCGTCCCCTGTGCTTTCTGCTGTGCGGTAGCCGTCTGTGTACCAGACTAGCCCCCTTGACAGCTGAGGTGGGCTTGGGCACAGTCGTTGCGATTGTATCTCACAGTGAATGGTTTGTCAAAGTAATACTCTGGAAGGATATAGTCGGCACTTATTTGAAAGATGGGGTTATCTTCTACTACATCCTGTATTCGTTTGTGTCCATATCGTTCCTGGCTGGTGTGCCAGTTGCCAGTGGCTTGCATTCTATGTGCTCTAATCCAGGCTTCCCCTTTTAAATATATATCTAAAGGGCTTCCATACATGCAGTTGGAGTGCTGTTAATGACTCCACATATACACAAACAGGCCAGTCTCTGTATCCTGGTTAGTTTTGTGCTGCTTGTTTTTGCCTAACTTTAGGCCACCACACTAGGGTGCCATCAACTATCATGATAGAGGTTGGATGTTTAATTGTTGGCAGAACGCACTGTCGTGAAAATTCTTTTCCTGAAAATCTTCTAACATATGTTTCCAGCATTATTGTTAATGTTAAGGTAGATTCATCACTTAATAATACCTTCTGCCATTGTTCTGGGGCCCAATGGCGATGATCCTTTGCCCATCTAAAACGGTGGAGCCTTTGTTTTTCTGATGGAAGGGGTTTCTTCCGGGCTTCTCAACTCCTAAGTCCAGATTTAAGAAGTCTCTATCTTACAGTAGAAGTGGATACACTTACACCAGTAACTCTGGAACACATTTTGGGTAAATCTGTCGAATTAAGACTTCTGTCTGTCAGGTTCGTCCTCCGCAAAACACTGTCGTCTCTGACTGACGGTTTTTTTGAGCCACTGCTTTTCCCATCTTAGAATATTTTTTGATCACTCTAATAACTGTGAATTGATTGCGCTGCACTTTCATAACTATTTCACGACTGGAAGCGCCTTGTTTATGATGAAAAATTATTACATATCGTTCTTCATTCGATAAATTGAACGGTTTCTTTTTGCCACTGTTAAGGACATGCAAAATGCAACTGAATAATCCAAAGTACCTGCAGGTATATATACTCATAACATCATAAGTATTTCCCCTAATTATGCTTTTAAGTTTCAGGTTAAATGCATTTTAATGATCCCATTAGAAAATGTGCGAATTAGCGCGATTATCGATTTTAGAACAGAACTTACCTTAATTGTTTTCTATGGAGTTCTAAGTACCCAATTAAAAGAAAAGTTGTTGACATAGTCATTAAAATCAGATATTTAAAAGTAATTTTTGGAAACTATGCCAAAAATGTAGCTAAACTTCAAGAAATAATTATTTTCTCTTGGGATGCAGATTTGTTTCACAACACTGTAGATACTATTATCGGTTGTAAATTCAAATTTAAAAACGATCAAACGCGGATACAAACTACATGTAGAGTAACGTTTTAAAAATGTACACTAGCAACCAAACGTTTAAGTTTCTGCAAAAGCTTACTAATTCTGCTTCTCAATTTTCTGCCTTATAAAAGAAAACCGTATAGATATAGAATAAAGCCTCCCAGGTAGCGATGACTACATACCTAAATCTTTAATGTCTGTGCACCACTACTTATTAAATATCCCGAAAAAAATTCTAAAGAATCTATCAGGTTGCATAAGATATTCAAATATTCACATTATCCAGGTCCAAACAGATATGAAGATCGTAATATCTGTAGAACTGCTGTCACAAACGACATTAGTTCTATGAAATTTCTGTAATTGTTTCTTGTATTCCATTTCTGATATTACTTTAAGTTACCGGAGCCCAATTTAAATAATTAAACAATGTTTTCGCCATACCTCACACGCCGCTTAAAACATGTTTAGCAGATTTAAATTTTGTATTTAAAATGTTTAATATACGAGTCAGATTATTTTTGATTGGTTGTTTTGCGAGATTTTTTTAATATGCTTGCTTCAAACGATATATACAGGGTGGGACAGCTAGGTTGTCCCCCTTTGTAAATGGTTGAAGCAACCCAACATACATACAGCATGGCAATCAAAATCACTTCTTTAATGTAATTTAATCGATCAATGTTGCTTACTTATCACAATGCCTAGTTGAGCTGTCAGTTTACTTAAATTCTAAGTTAGTTTTTTTAAATAACAAATTTGTTGCTTATCTTTGGCAAAAGCCGCGGAAATGAAGCTGCAGTCCGCAATTTACATATCAGGCGCCATCCAAGCTCATAGAAGCTCACTGTCTGAAAAAAATATATAGACGCCTTACAACTTCTTTAAAAAAAGACGGTGAGGTTGTTAATTCTAGAATATGTCAGCCCGACGATTACGAACCTGGAAACTGAACTAACACCAGCGAATGAATATGTCCATCTAAGTAAGAGATCTAAGCATAAATATGGATATTTGTAGAACTTCAATTAAAAGAATTTTGGAACCAAATGTTTTCACCCTTATCAAGTTACTTTGATGTACGAACTGTAACTGCGACGAGGCAAAATTCTCAAACAATGGTGAAGTGAATCCACATCACTCGTACTATTACGCAATATTTTAGTAGGGTTGTTGGAATATGTAGAAATGAACGTACGACAAAAACTTTGGTAAATATTTAGAGTAAACTGGATTGAAGGAGGAGCTGTGCATTCATGGCCCCCCAAAAAAAGGTGCGATATCACTCCACTTGACGTTTTTCTTTCTGGTTTCTAAAATGAATTAGAACGTCTGTGAAAGTGGGTGGAAGCAATTCTAAATACTTACCAAATTAAATAAAACTATGCTAGGTATTTTTTGTTTTTCACCTGTTTAGTATTTATGTAATGTTTTAGTAATATGATTAATATAAATAAAACTGTTAATTACTACAATAAGAGATCAACTTGATAAAAAGTAACTAACAATCCATTTCTATAATATAAAAAATCCAATAATATCAGTTGCTGTGATATATTTGTTGAGTTGCTTAAATCACTCTTAACCCTAAGTAAAATTTATGCGAATGCGTTTATGTATTTGCTGTAAAGTGTGTCTATTCTTATATTGAACTTTATATTATATTTGCTTATAGCACTCGTCACTAGATATTAAATAAAATTTCATAATTATTGAACTTTACTGTGGTAAGCTTTTGTAATAAATATTGAAAATCATTTTGTGCTGCTTCTGCATGAGTACCTACGTTTTATAATAGAGATGCATAAACACGACTAACTATTTCCACGACAAAATTTGTAAACATTTAAGTTATATATGTACGTATTTGGATCTGGTTAATTGGTAACATTGAGAATTCTTATCGTTTAATGACGTTGTGGAGTTGTGGATTCTTTCCTGTGTGATTACCGAAAGTTTCCAATAAAATCGAATTCTACAGATATTATCGATTTAATGTAGTAGTTAGACAAATGGCTTTTAAGCACATACAACTAAAAAATAGCGCACCAATAACTGAAAATAAGCATTGCGGATGCCCATTCAATTAAAACCAATTAAAAATGATTAAATTAAGCATGTAATAGCAAAAAATACCTTTTTCCGAACAATATGTAAAATTCTTTTTTCTATAAATATGTATACGGAAAAGTAACGAAATTAACACTATTTAAAAATATAACCACAATAATTAAAATACGCCTATGAATAGGAAAAGTATAGGAGGAAGAAAGGATGCCAAATGAGTGGTCTAAAGTCATAATTTATCTAGTATTTATATAGTTCCAAGGGGGGCAAACTATGTTGTAAAAATTAGAGGGGCATTGCTTTACTAGGCACAGATAATGGCGGGAAGAATAAGATTATATGGAGATATGGTAGGAGAATATCAAAGTGGTTTTAGGCGGGGAAAATCGGTAATGGATAAAATTTTTACTATGAAACAAATACAAAAGAAATGTCACGAGAACAATATTGAACTAGACATGTTATTCATCGATTATAAGCAAGCCTGCGATAGCATCAAAAAAAACAATTGTAAAAGGTGTTAAGAGAGGTAAGCCTACTAGAAAAGCTTGTGAAATTATTGGAAATGACGCTTACAGCTCCGATAAACAGAGTGCGAATGCAAGAAGGAACAACTAACGAGTTCGAGACCAATTGTGGGCTAAGACAAGGCGATTCCCTATCGTTGATATTGTTTAATTTGGTGTTAATAATAACACAGCTCTACATGGGTTTTGTTGTTTTAAGTTTGACTTGTGTTCTTTACTAATTTGGGGTCGCTGATCACAAATATGATGTTAGTTTTTATCAATCACGTCACATTTTTTTCTATGCCAAATCTACAAGAATACTCATTCAGGCGAGCGGCCCATATGGAAATAACTTGCTGGTTAGTTTTAATTACCAAATAATGAAAAGTTCTTAGTAATGATTAATGAGAATACAAATGACATATAAAATGCATGCAAAATTACTTTCTCTAATTTGTTTGCTAATGGAATAACTAGGTAATTACCACATACTACCCTAATCACTAGAAAGTTATAAATCATTTATATATATATATTTTGTTATTTTTTTTGTAGTTCGAGGTTAGCGTAAGGTTATACTGAGTTGTGTTTTCAGAATACGTATTATATTCATTACAAATGTCTTCAAGAGGGTGTTTAAACATTCCAGATATATTTTGTTATATCTACGGTAATTTCACACTACTGAAGCAACGACGGAAAATTACCATTTCTGTAAAAACAGCTTATCATGCTTACTTCGGTGTAAAACTTGGGAATCAAGATAAGCCATGGGCTCCACACAGAGTCTGCACCTGTGTTAAACAACTGAGGGAATGGAGTAAAGGTGCAAGAAAGTCTTTGTATTATGGAATTCCTATGGTATGGAGGGAGCCAAGAAACCACGGTGACGACTGTTACTTTTGTTCCTGCAACGCAAAGGGTTTCAATTCAAGAAATAAGAAAGATATTTCTTATCCTAACGTCCCATCTGCGATACGGCCAGTTCCGCATGGACCCGACGTCGCTATTACACCCACATTTGCAAGTTCCAACGAAGAAACGTCTTCTAAAATTAATACTGACGAAAGTGATTAAATGGACGTTTTCGAATACGAAACACAGGAACCACAAGTTTTCACACAGACGGAACTGAATGACTTGATAAGAGGCTTAAGTTTTCCGAAGGACGCTGCACAAATTCTGGGATCCAGACTTCAGCATAAACATATACTGGCCCCAAGAACTTCGTTTGCTTGATAGAGAAACCGTGAAAAGGTTTTCGTGCCCTACTTTTCCCAAGAAGGATCGTTGGTGTACTATATTAACATTCCTGATTTAATATTGACGTTGAAAACTGCAAAATATGACTCTGAATCTTGGAGGCTATTCACTGATTCATCGAAACTAAGTTTGAAAACAGTTCTTTTACACAATATTAATAAATATGCCTCGGTACTTGTTGCTCACTCTGTTCACTTGAAAAAGACTTATGATAATCTTCAATTGTTGTTAAATAAAATAAAATATCACGAATATGATTGGCAACTTTGTGGTGATCTTAAAATAATTTCCATGCTATTGGGGCAGGAGTCTGGATTCACAAAACACCCTTGTTTATGTGTGAGCGGACAGCACAGCGCCTGATCAACATTACACGCAGAAGCAATGGGCCACCCGAGAAAGACTTCTACCTGGAACTAAGAATGTACTGCGTGAAAGCTTGGTTGATTCACAGAAAGTATTGCTATCTCCTCTCCATATCAAGTTCGGCATGATGAAGCAGTTTGCAAAGGCTTTAAACAAGGAAGGAGAATGTTTCAAATACTTTTGCTTCAAATTTCCTTCACTCTCCGAAGCGAAGTTGAAAGAAGGTATTTTCATTGGACCAGAAATTAGAGCTTTAAAATCTGATGAAAGGTTTGAACACACGATGACAGATGTTGAATGTCAAGCCTGGTGTGCATTCAAAGATGTTGGAGAACATTTTCTTGGATACAACAAGCACCCAGACTACATAAACACTGCCCCAAATATGCTGAATAAGTTCCATAAATTGGGTTGCAATATGAGCATTAAACTCCATTTTCTTCATTCTCACCTAAACTATTTCCCTGAAAATCTCGGAGACGTTAGTGAAGAACAAGGAGAACGATTTCACCAGGATATAAAGGAAATGGAAAAGCGATACCACGGGAGATGGAATGTTAAGGTAAGCGCACACTGAGCCGCCTCGCACGCGCCGTACGCGCCGCACGAATCGCATTTTTTTTCTAATCCGCGCACACTGACCCGCGCCCATCGAGCCGCACTACACGAATTTTACCATCAGTGTGATCTGGGCGTTCGGCACGAGCAGTTTAGTTGTTTTGCTCAAAATGAGTGACAGTGAAGAAGAATTAATAATTGTCAGCTGCTTGTTAGCAGAAGAGGAGAATGTAAAAAAAAAACGAAAAGTATGGGTACACAATATATGCAAGAAATTTCATTATGTTTCCTATCTCCTCCCATATATTATCCCTTCGTTGTTGGTTGGCATATTGCGAATTTTTAATATTGTATAATTCTTCGTAATTTTGCACTAATGTAATTAACATTTCAGTATCCATCGCGATAGCGATAGCAACAATATGCGGGTAGTACGATGCGGCTACCTGCGCTCACTCACCGGAATTGTGTATAAATCATCAAGCCGCATCGCACGCGCCGAAGAAATATTCTTTTCAAGAATGCTGGTCGCATTTACGGCAGTGCGAGTGTTGCGGCTCTAGTCAGTGAGCGCACTTTCATTTAAACCAATGCAAAGTATATTTTTATGCGATTCGTGCGGCGCGTACGGCGCGTGCGGCGCGGATCAATGTGCGCCTACCTTTAATATGATAGCTGATTATTGCTGGTCATTGAAGCGAGATAACCCAGATGTGAAATACAAGAAAAAACCTCGAGACGGAGTTTTCAAAATAAACGAGAGAGGTTACATTCCAGAAAAACTTAATCTAATTAATTTAGTAAATTTTCATTTAAAAAAATCAAAAATATTATGTATTATTATTATTATGTGTTATTTTATTTTAATAAAATAAGAAAATGCTGTATTTTCATGAACAAGCACATTTTTCTATTTTGTGAAAAACCCTTACGTGATACCCAAAAACTAAGCAGATCATGAATTCAGAATGGTAGATTTATATAAGAATAGGTGTCAGAAATAAAACAACGTTCCTAAACTTGTAATTTGTAGACCTATGTAATAGAAAGCAGAGCTAATAGAGAGGGAACCATCACAACGAAAATGCATCAGTGTCTAGCATTTGCAGATGACTTTACAATAATTTGAAGACCAGGAGAAGAACTGAAGAAGATGGTAGTCGCATTAGGAAGAGGAGCCGAATATGTCGGACTGAGAATAAATAAGCATAAGAGCGAATATGTAACCATGGGAAGGGGAGAATATAGAGCGCATCAGTATCTAACAGTAAGAAACTACAAAGGAGAAGACAAAAAATATGAAGAAGTAGAATGTTACAAGTACTTAATTGTAACAGCAACCAAAGTAAAGAAATAGCCGCACGAATATCAGCAGGATGTCGAAGTATTGCATGCATTACATGCAATATTAAAATCAAATAAGTGGACGCGACTGCCTCCCTGGACTTTCCCATACTGGAAACTGT
The DNA here is from genome assembly GCA_014611495.1 of Limonius californicus. NCBI lineage: Eukaryota > Metazoa > Arthropoda > Insecta > Coleoptera > Elateridae > Limonius > Limonius californicus. Next base: position 161 of record JABXWE010032069.1, on the reverse strand, counting down.
TCATATCATCTTTATTCAACAGTAGAGATATTTTCCTCAAAACGGTTGTTCAAGCGCTATCCTAAAACCTTGCCTCGTAACGAATAGACTTACAAGGCTTGTAAGAAGTCCCGCCAAATATCTGCGGTGCCCCTTAATTTCCTTTTAATATGCAACCAGGC
>JABXWE010032068.1:0-17000 GCA_014611495.1 Limonius californicus | reverse complement strand
GATAAAAGTTTCAAAATTGTAATCACGAAAAAAGTGATACCAAAAAAACATGCGTAACTTCCGCTTCCGGTTTCGGATTTTCTTGAAAAGCTTATTTTTTCGATGAATTTTCGATACACCCCCGCATTCCAAAGCGCATCAAAATCGGAGCAATACTTTCGGCTGTAGGAGCGTCACATACATACATACGTACGTACATACATACGTACGTACGTACATGTCGTACATACCCACCCCACAGACAGACATTTTTTAAAAACTACTTTTTTGGGTTCCTAGAGACCCAAAACGGATATTTCCGTTAAAATCTCGATTTCGAAAATTTTCATGAATTCAATACCTACCCTATACCTATAAGGTATGGGAAAGTAATACCCTATACCTATAAGGTATGGGAAAGTAAAAATAGAAAAAACCTGTCAAATTATGGAAAAAGACGTTCGTTTCAAATTTTTTCCAAAAATACATTGCAGTTTTAGTAAATGTGGTAGTAAGTTTACGAGCTCAGGTGTCCACAAGAATTTATAAATGTTATTACGGCAGCGTCAACTATTCCCGAAACTTGAACCGCTTAAATAAGGGGGGACGATGATTTATGGCTTTACGTTTAATCGGTGGCCGAAATTGCAAATTCTCAAATAGGATAAATAATAGCTACACCTTTACAGAAGTTTGCAGAAACACTGGGTGGTAGCGTCCTCTTAAAACACCTTTTACATTGACCGTCATGATAGAATTTGTAGAGAATTCATCAAGGTTTATCAAGCAATTCAAAACACCTATTTTTAGTAGCAACTAAACTATGCTTGATATGTGATAACTATTCAACGATTGTAGTAAATGTTAAAAATTGTACGGCGTAAGTAAAGATACACGTTTTGTTTTCCATAGACAACCCTTATCGAAAATTTTGTAGATTTAATTTTGTTTTATCAGTTCCTTCAGCTCTTTAATACCCGTTATCGTAGGCACGACATTTTTAACGTTTGCAAAAAGTTTCCTGTCACCTGTCCAAACATTGAATGAAGGCATTTCTGCTTTTTGAAAGAATTTGATAACGTTTACGAGTATAATAATGTTGAATTGATACTGTTGTGCTCATTAACACTTTCTTCCGATTTATAATTGCCTCTGGGGATTTCTAAGAAACAAATTTCACTTTCGTTTGTCACTGCTTTACTGTATTTGATACTAGACAGTGATTTCTGTGATATCAGTCTTATGTACTCGTATAAGTACATTTTCATTAAACAGTTTAATTGAAACTTTAACGCAATCTTCATCTTGTAATTGTTGCAATTTGAAAAACATTTTTGGAGGTTTGGTATACAAGGTTCTGGTTTAGCTATGGATTCTTCAATTTGATCATTTGATTGTATTGTCATGTTTTAGGTCATTGATACCCGGTCTTAACATACCGTTTAGAGGTATTTCAGTACTCTTATTTTTGGATTAATTTGAATATTAAAAAAGAATTAAGTAAATATTTGGTAAATGATGTATAAGTGTATGTTGGCTCTTTACAAATGTAATTTAAAACTTAAGTATTAGGTACTAATCCACATCCAAGAACACATATGAGAATTGATCAAGGACTTCCAGATCTAGTTCATGTCCTGCGTTCGATTACCCTTAGCAGCGAATTTTAAATAAAAAACTAAATGAATTCGGCGAACGAATGTATAGTTATAGCAAAGTCTTACCTTAGTGTATAGTTCTGCAGTTGTCATATTGCTGGAAGTTTTAGAAGAGGTTCTTTTTTCCAAAAGCTGCCACAGGAAGGCTCAAGTAAACGAAACAATATTTGAATCGATTGGAAAAGGAAATATGACTTTATTGAAGCCAAATCGGTTGGAAATATGTTAATTTTCGTGAATTTTTACTCGTTCTATCTTATCACATTTTCGTTAAGTACACAGTGCTTAATCACAGGTCGCGTAAAACGTTGACACGAACCAAACAAAAGCATACACGACCTGCACCTACACAAAACACCGTGCTGAACTACACTTCGCTGCACTGCGCAGCTTGTGTAATTGCCATGTGTAGAAGTAAAGATTTGATAGTGGAAGTATTCTGCCGACGAACCCAATTCAGCACAAGGGCAGACAACTGGAGGAAAATAAGCTACGCTTACCTGCTTATTTTGTGCTATTACCTGCTAGGTGGTAGGCGTAGCGAAAGAATGATTTCTGCAACTATAGCAGGAAGTACACAGAACAAGTAATAGATGTAGACGCGTACTTCTCTAATACGGAACGTTCAGATAAATCATATTTTTGTCAAACAGAAAATTATTATTGTTAAACGGGCCTGGAAATTTAAAATCTAGTGCAGCGTTTTCATAGGCAATCTATGACATCCCTTTCTTTGTCTTGTCCCAAATAAAGGTAATTGATCATGTCGTCCTGACAGCAGTAGTAGTAGAAATGTTCATAGCTGATCTTTATGTTAAATAACCACAATTGGTTTCAGTGTCTTATCATTGTTCTGAACATAAAAAAATAGTTATTTATTGACACTGGGTTTGTATGCAATAAGTTATACAGGTTAAACTGAATTAAAATATAGGATACACTTAGATTGATTTTAGCCTATTTTCTCACTACATTGGCAATTTTATATGATACGCAATTATAAATTTACTAATCATTGTTTCACTTTATTACAATCTTGGATATGTTGCCTACTAATTAATTAGAAAAGACAATACCTACGCAGAAGGTTACATACTGATATAATTATAAGTAACTTCCATGACAATAGACAACGTCCATGTATGTATGTTCTATTTGAGAGTATATTTTTTAAGCCTTTGTTTTTATATGATTGAGGCTATATTACTTACTTACTTACTCATGCCCTTCACGACCCTATTGGAGATTTGTACTTCTTGAAAATTGTCTTCCATTTTTTTTGTGTTCCTTGCCCCTAACTTCTAATTGTTGATTCTCAACCATTTTGGATCCTCTTTTCTTCATCTTTCCATCTTTTCTCGGGCTTCTTCTTGTTTTTCTTCCTTCTATTTTTCCTTCAAGGACTTACTTTGCAGCTTTGTCCTCTGTCCAAGGGCGTATCCAGCTCAAAACGGAAGGGGGGCAGCTTTCTGAATCCAACTTCTTTCATGGGGGAAGGGGGTCCATGGGGGTGGGGCATGCCACAATACACAATTACAAAAGAAAAACACTATTTATTAATAAAATTAAGTTTTGAACAGTAGTTTGCAAGGATTAGTTGCAAATTTTCTAACTACAGCTTCCACTAATCATTTCTTGTTTGCGAAAACCCATTGGTGATGAATGCTTAACATGCCTAACCCATTTAACCTATTTTTACCAATAGTGCTGCTAAGCCATGTTTTAATTTGGCGATGGGAGCTGAATGAACACTCTATAGTTCAGGGCTGTGAAAGCAAAAGCAGCAGTAGCTTTCTAATGGTCCGAAATGACAATTCGCTCTTTTTTAAAACCTCGATTATATCTGGCGCTTCTTTTACCTAATTCCACATTTTGAACCACAATTCCCTTTTTCCTTCGATGTCCTACAGATAGTAAAAAGTTGCACCAGGTGAAGTACTTTCGTTCCATTCCTCCAATGAAACATCTCTCATGTTATTCGAATGGAAATGTGTCAATGAAAATGCAGGCGATTTGACTGCATAAAATCTGACTTCTAAAGGTGATATGATGGAATCCAAGTGAGGAATTAATGAGACCTTCTCCAAAATTCGGATGAATTTCCGGCTGGAGGGTTGCTTCTATGCATTTGTCAACCAGCAGCACGAGTGGCGGTTATATCAAGATTTTAATGCTTTGTAATGTCGCTTGCTTCTTTCAAAACGTCAGCTGTGACGTTTTCCACATCTTCCCAATGTTCTTTTAGCAGGACGAGATGAGTTTGAAGGTGCTGGTTAGCTTTCACTATGTCAAGTGTCTTCAATTGAAATGATTGCTTTGGCAATACTTTTGGTATCAAACCTTTCAAGATTTACAAAGCCTGAAAATTTTTCTTCGATTGTGTTGGCCTTTTCATCGAAGATACGTAATCAATAGACAGCTGTTCTTTGCCCGAAATATTCGCGGTTTCGTCAACCAGAATGCTGTAAGCCTAAGCTTCCTTAATCCTTGTGACGATTTGTTCCCTGATTGTAGTGTTTTAATTGTGAATCACCTATTTCGATGCGTAAACGGCATAAGTCTATAAGTATGCCTTCAACCAGATTTTTGCTTCTGAGAGGTCATGTGTGCCGGAAAAAATGATGCAGGACTGAGGACAGTACTTTTTTGGTTTTTTCAATTATTTTTTTCGCAGACTGGTGAAGTAGGATGTCCACTGGAACGGCTTCCACGAAGGATTTTACAAATTCCATTGCAGCCTTATGCCCGTGGGCCTGTACCTGCGCTTTGCAATAATCGTACATGTTCTTGTACTTAGGGAAAGGTCTGATGATAAAAGAATCCCAACCACATATCATGCTGGTTGACAGCGGAAACAATGCACTATATTTACAGAAAGCACCTTTGAGTCGTCTTAAGTAAGCTAATCATGGTGAATATGTGTCCAGCCACCGGTGATTGAATTTCCTCTTGACGTGTTGGGCATCTACCGAAAAATCGTAATTCGTCCAAGGTATCCAACTATTTTTCAGAAGATGGTTTTTCTTATCAACTGGCCTAGTGGTACTTCCTTGTCCTCATCGCTACTGCTGCTGCTGGTGCAGGTACTATTCTTTCGTTTTTACTGCAAATAATACAATGTAATTTTTACTAAACGTTGGCGTGCACGCGGCATAATATATGCAGATGTAGATACCCAAATAAACGTCAATACTTACCATTATTACCAAAAAACTTTCTAATATCCGTTTTTGTATAATTTGTAATAAAGTGGCTAGCATGAAACGACAAACTTTACTGTCGTTAAAATTGCACACACTTGTGACCCTTGCGTGAATGTAACTTAACTGCACTGACTCTACCCGAAATGTGCGAGGTAAATAGCTTCTGGAATATTCTCGTCGAGATTATTCTAGAAAACTCCTTCTTGCCACGAGCTAACTATACATTCATCTCTGAGAAGCCATAAGAACTACAACCTGTACGTGTACCTGCACCTGCAGGTTGTAATTCTTATGACTTTTACAGATGGCGCGAGGGTCTGTATTTCGTAATTAGTTTCTTTCAAAATGTTGACATAGAAACAAGCAACCTATTATTCAATTTTTCAAAAATGTGTTGTTTATATGTTTTCTCTATTATTTTAAATTTCTCCACCGTGAGAGGGGAAGCTGCCCCCTCCCCCGATATGTCCACGCCTCTGTCATTCTTGCTACATGGCCCGTCCACCTTAATCACCCTGCCAGTATGGTTGCTGTTATCTTTGGGGGCCCTAGAATATCTTCTATTTTTCTCGGATATGTGTTCAGTTTTCTTCTTCTTTACAGGATATTCCTTTCGAAAGCGTATAGCATATTTTCCTGTTCGGGCTGAGCAACCAGGTTTCACTTCCATATATAGAGTGTAACTAAAATGTAATTTTCACACCAGGAAAAAAGTTCATCACAAATGAGATATGTTCAATCAGCTTTCTGAATATAATTATGGTAATTATTGTAAGTGTAAGTTTTGAAATTGTATGTGCATACCTTACTCATCAAGGTTGCCGATTAGGGCCTAGTTTCGCTTTAAGAAGTGCATTATAAGCGTCTCAAGAGGGAGAGTCAGATATTGTTTTGTATAATATCTTTTGCATTAGTTTGTTTTTCTTATGTTTAACAAAATAATCTTATTCGGCATGCAAAATAAACCAAAAAGGTACTCTTGTTAAAAGTCGACAATTCCAACCGTTTTCGAGATAATTCAATTTGATCAAAAATCGAGTTACCTTGAAAATAAAGAAACTTCGTACTATGTGGATTAAACATAGATACAGCGCAATAAGACAAAAAAAAAAGCGTATATAAACATTTATCCTCTAAGGCTTAATTTGCAAGATACAACCCATTTAGTATTAATAAATAAGATTATGTTTAGCTAAAACATTTGTTGGGTTGTATCTTTGTAAACTAAGCGATGGCCCACAAATGTTTACGTTAGCTTCTTTTCTTGTCTTATTATCTTTTATTCACATAATCCATAATCCACAACGATTGGGTTTATCGACTTTTAACGACAGTACCCTTTTTGGGTTATTTTGCACGTCGAATAAGATTATTTTGTCAAAAATATGGCAAACATAATAATCTAAATTATATTCAAGAAAACAATACCAGCTCCTCCCATTTGGCACGCCTCTGGTGCACTTATTAAAATGAAACTACACTCTAATCTGCAACCTTGATGAATAACATATGCACATAAAATTTCAAAACGTTGGTCTAACTATTACCATAATTATATGAGGAAAAATGATTGGGCAGGTCTTACTTTAGGATGCTGTAACTCCGTAACAAAACATTTTCGTTTCTATGTACATATAAACTTTTTTTTCTTGTTTTTCTGTGGAGAACTCGCGCCCAAAGTGTGGGCAAGCATTATAGTTGCACCCTGCATAATAATTGATCGAATTATTGTTTTGCATAATCGTATCTTTGTTGTTCTAGAATCTAGATGATATATTTAATTTTAGTGGATGTGTTAACGCAAACATATCTTTGATTCCTTTTAGGATCCGTATCTTATTTCTTCTTCTAGATCTCTGTTTATGTTAGGTGTTGATCCTAGATGCTTAAATGATTACACTGCTTCGAAATTATATTCGTCTACAGATATGTTTTGTCCGCCTCTTCCCCTTTGGTATGGTAGTTAAAAGTTTTGACTTCTCTTCAGTAATCATCAATCGTATTTTACTTGCATCTCTTTCGATTTCTACAGAACTTTCCTTCACCACTATTCCTTCCCTCGTCCTATTATGTATACAGATTGTCAACAATTATTTGGTTGCGTTTATTATGGTGTCTTTCCAGAAAGCGTATTAGTGCTATTGTAAATTGTTTAACATTTTATTGCGTATATTCGTTAAGACTAAGAAACAGTAGTTTTTACCAATTGTTTGTCTATGGTTATGTTGAGGTTGCCGATATCGTCAAAACAGCTAGTCTAATTTTGATATAGTTATAAATCTAAGATTTTGAAAACAAATTCAGAACCGTAGAAGGAAGTTAGACCATTTTTTTCCAAAAGTTATTCTGCAATTTAAGAGGTTATACAGCCTAGTAGTTTTACATCGAACTTTTTAGCTTCTGAACTACAGCGGAAATTCCGATTTTAAGGCCCGTTTGGTCAAAATGCTAATCTAATTGACTTGAAGTTATTTACCAACCCTTGCGCAAGAGAATTACTCTGCCTATATTTTTTTTGAAATATTTTATTTCTAAAGGTAATGTGCTTTCACACAACAATTTTGGAAATATTAAAAAAATGTTCTAACGCGACCGTGAGGATTTTAATTATATTGTGCTGTGTGTTAGAGACGTATAAGACTATCTATATTATATAAAAACTATTTTTTATTTATTTCAGAAACTCGCCTCTGACGGTTTCCAGAAACTTTTGAAGAATGCTTGTTTAATCGCCCCGTTCCTCAAAATCCGTTAAACCTGAAATGTTAAACATTGGATTATTTAGTAGCCGCTAGGCATTACACTCACGGCCAAACGAAATGTTTACAAAAGGAACATGTTTATTAGTTATGTAAAAATATGGACGCTATTCATTTAAAAGGATTAGGATAAAAGGATTGATTGGATACGGTGTATTAAGTATACAAACTTTGGAAAACCCTTTACCACCACGATACTTAGAACGCCTAAGTACGTATTTCGACAACTAAGTTGTTATTTTCATTAGGAACTTGGACTAACTAAAGTAATTTGGCTGAGGAATACCTCTAGAAATAAGTCCTCAACCAATTCAACGATGGAAGTCCAATGCTACTCACCAACAACCAAAGGAACCGATTAGGAAGGAGTCGGGAATTAGCCCATTATCTGAATTTAAAAGATCCCTCCTATTTTTGAAAATATGAATGGTCTCATAACAATTGAATTCATTTGTTGAAGGTACTTCCTTTAACAATTTTAGATTTTCCAGTTTTATACCGCGTCCTGTCCCGTAAATGTGTGGGCAACACTTGATTTATCAAACCTATGATTATTGAAATGTACTACATGTTCTTTAATATTAATATCAATATTACGTGTAGTTTGGCCAATATATGTTTCATTACAGTAAGAACAGTCAATTTCGCAAACCCCCTACTTTTCCAAAGTTTTCCCTCTGTCTTTTGAGTTTTCTGACAAGTTCCGAATGTTGTTGTTTGAACTAGAATAAAATTTTGAAATTGATTTGTTTACATATTTTATCAAGGCCTTTGGTTAAGGGATGGAACGAAATTTTAATGAAATTGCTGGCGTTTTCTTAAAAGTGAGAACATTCTAAAGTCGTGGAATTACAAATACTCAATATTAACTTACGTTTTCTAACTCACTCTTCAATATCGTCTGGAGAAAAACCATTGTAGGAAGCAATATTTTTGATCTGTTGATATTCAATTCGATATCGGTAGGTATCGATTTGGAGCCAAAAAATATGTTTGATAGTGTCTACACATACACTGTCTATTATAATCTGTATTCGTCTGATTCGTCATAGCAGACGCACTCTGTATATGATATGGCATTTATTATATATTTATTGTCTTAGCTTCATCCGCCACAAAATTTTTATTTAGATATTTTGTGTTTAAAGCATCCAGAATATTATTTCCTACTAAAATTATTGATAAATTGGTAAACAAATTTTCGGACATTGCTGATCGCAAATAACTATTAATTTTTTGCATTGAAAAACTTTTTGCTGAATTTACTGTTCATTTTCTATCGCTTTACTGTTTATTGTAAGTCAAGATATTTATCGCCGTAAAATGGCGCCCCTACTGATCAGGCGCCTTTGTGCGGGATACAACCTGCACACCCACACGGGGCTGCGTTGAGCTGGCCCACCCTGTATACTTTAAACAATTCAAACATTTACTTTGAAATCGTTCATTATATTCAGAATCTGGCATTTCAGTCTCTACTATAGTATTTTTTGAACTTTCCCTAGAAATAACTGAAGCAAAATTTTTGAAATTTATAGAGGTCGTTTTATTTATTAATATTAAAATATACCGATGGGCCCACGATTAAAAACATCAGTAATCAGTGGAATCAGTAAAGAAGCTAATTTTCAAGTGATAGAGTGAAAGATTAATTTAAGTTCTAGCAAGCTCTATCTGTTTTAGTGTAGAGATTTCATTAGACGTTCACAATATTTTTTTGGTAAAATGAAGAGAACATGCATATTAAAATTTTAATTCTGCATCTACGTCTCTTTCTTTCGTGTATGAATTAGCTTCTTTACTACTTCCACTGATTACAGTTATGTTTAATTATGGGCCCACTGGTATTTTGTAATAACGTCTAAAACCATATATTTAAAATAAAGAATTTATAGAGTTGAAGATTTTTGTAGGCAATTAGTAAATCGATATTTTCATATTTCAAATTCCTGCCTAATATTTAAAAAAGTATAATATTTCTAAAACTTAATTTAAATTATTTAACAATAAATTTCAAACAGTCTTACACCAACATGTCTTCCAAAATTAAAATTACAAACCAACAAACGCAATACAGTAATAAGTTAAGTTAATTTTAATGAACATTCTGCTGTTATGTGAAACAATTTTCAAGTTTTACATGTTTAATTGATACGTATTTTTAAAAACATTAGTACTGTTTAGGACCATCTATATTTTCGTATTATAAATTTTGTAACTCTATTATAAATTTAGCAGTCACATCGAATACTTCTAGTTATTATTGTAATGTCTTTTATAATTTCGCAAAACTACAAAACTTTTTTTTAATATACTACCTACATAATATGCAGGTAAAATTAGCTAATGACAGTACGTATAAAAAATCTAGAAATTGGAAATGCGCAGAAATACATCGCAGAGTTAATCCAAAACAGTCAGTTTATAAATCTAATATTTAAAATATAATTTGAAAGTTGAAACCGTAACTGATCTGATACTACCCAAATTCGGTAATTTTGGAACGAATCATTGAACAGCGTTGAAATTACGTTACTTATTGAATCACCCACGTACCATCATCACACTTGATTGAAATGAAATCTTCTGCGCCTCCCTTGAAAATATAATCATCTATAAAATTGATAACAGATTTTTGTTAACCTTTGATTAGTGTGTCTCGCAAATCAGAACTTGTTTTTAAACTTAACCTTAATTTTTTTTGTATTACCTTACATTAAGGTTTTTATTTTCATATACTACGACTGTAAGAAAGTATATCTTCCACTAAGTAAAATTTAATTATGTGTACCTTTCTGTTATCTCCCCACACAGTTTAATTTAAATTATTATTTTTTGAAATTTTGTTTGTATGTTTGCTTACTTATTTATATGTTTACTGATTACTTCCGCTCCAGTGACGAACTGCCAACGCCAATGAGCAAAATTTTGAAAATATTCCCTGGATAGTTTTTAAAAGTTTGTACTATATAAAATGGTCAGATTAAGAATTACTAAATAAACGTTTTTGTCAAATGAACTACTGGTTTTTGGGAAAGGTGTGTTAAAGTGGGAATATATATACAAGTGAACTGGTAGAGTTGAACGAAAAATATTTTATTTGAATTAAGGAGGGCCACGGAGATTGATGCTTAGCGTCGAAGCCGGATAACAGACATACGTGACTCAAAATAAGTAAAACTTAGCGCTTTCTATTGTCTACGTTAATAAACAATCTCTTCACTTGCGGTTTTGAATACCTGGTATACAACATATTCATTGAAATATCGGAAAGAAATTTCCAGAAAAATCATAAAAGCTTGTGATAAAAATTGTTGAACGTAGTGCAAAAATACTGTTAAATCAATCTACTTTCACGTCATATGTGGAATTAATTTAGTTTCTTTGTCGTTTTATTACAAAGTACCACATTTTCAAAATGTAATGGGCATAATCACAATCTTAAAATGTATCTGATTTTCTTACATACAGAACAATGCCAAGACTTTGTTCCCAATTTGTTTTATCGTACATTATTGGTATTGTCTTTTATATTGGCTGCAGTTCGAGTTTCAACCTATAGGTAGCCCTAAGTTCCAAGACGGACATGAATGGTAATGGATACAATACAAAACTTATAGACACACTAAGCAAAAAGAAAAATTATAAATTAGGAATTCAAAGAATACATTCTAAAGCCCACTGATTGTTAAATATATTTCAATTCCTTATTTTAGTGATATATCGAAGAAAATTGCTAAAATTAAAACTAGTACATTTAGAGGACTTTATAAAACACCAAAAGACTTTCAACACCTTTTTCGACGCAAAAGATAAAACAAACGATTTGTTAAAATCAGGTATTTACAATTTAACTGTTCACATTGAAATTATGTTTACACAGCTCAAACAATTAGAAATTTTGACACCAGATACAAAGAGCACATACGCTAACACAAATACAAACACCTAGAAAAAACTAATTACGCTAAACACTTATTAGAACACAATCATGCATTGACATCAAATAATATAATAACATTTTTACACTTCTATGAAGATAAACATATATCGCATACACTCGAGGCCTTTCAAATTCACAAACACACTTTAACAAACACACCTTTAATGAATGAGCCAATTTAGCTCATAAATTCCCCGCTATTGGAAGTTTTGGAATAGAAAACCAGAGCCAAGTCCGAAATCAAGATCCAGTGTGCGGTTACCTTAGCTACAAATGTTTACTACATTAAATGCTTTTGAAAATGACATTTTGCATGTCCAAGTACGTTTAATTTCAACAAAGTAAGGCAACAAACAACGAATATAATGGTTTGTCGATGTAAAAAGTTACATTTAGTTTTTGGTTGCAATGTCCAAAATGTCGAATTGTCGTAATAAAGACTTCGCTTCGCCGACTCTGGTCAAAATGTTAAAGCGAGATCATGACCAAAATGCCGACCATGTCTAAAATGCGGAATTGTCTTTAGGGACACTTTGCTGACTGGGACCCAAATATCGAAATAAGATTAGGACTAAAACGCCGAACATGTCCAAATTACCGAATTATCGTAATAAAGACTGGCAAAGTCTGGCGTTTGGGCCAGAGACGGCAAGTCTCTGGCCCAAACGCCGAAGCGAGATCATGACAAAAATGTCGACCGTGTCTAAAATGCCGAATTGTCGTAAAAGACAGTTTGCTGACTCGAACCAAAATGCACAAATAAGGTCAGGACCAAAACGTAGAATTGGCCTAAAAGACACTGCTTATTTGGACCAACACGTCCAAATAAGATCAGAACTAGAACACCGACCCTGCCCAAAATACCTAATTGTCTTAATGACTACTTTGCCAATTCTGACCAAAACGCCGAAGCGAAATCATGAAAAAAATGCTGACCATGTCTAAAATGCAGAATTGTCGTAAGGGCAACTTTGCGACCTCGGACCAAAACGTCCAAATAAAATCAGGACCAAAATTTCGAATTGTCGTAATGGACACTTTGCTGACAAAACGTCGAAATAAGATTACGACTAAAACGCCGACCCTGTACGAAATACCGAATTATCGTAATGAACACTTTTCGACTCTGGCCCAAACGCTGAACCGAGATGGACCAAAATGCCCAAATATGGTCAGAACCAAAACGTAGAATTGTCCTAATAGAAACTGCTTATTGGGACGGAAATGTCGAAGTAAGATCAGGACTAAAACAAAACAAAAAAATATCGAATTGTCGTAATGAACATTTTTAAAATATGTTTTCGTGATAGGAGGTTGTTGCAGAAATTTTACGAAACGATTAGCACAAGATTGACTTATGGAAATCGATTAGTTCAAAAAATAAATCATGCAATCGAATATATCGTTTGTACCTGCAATTTGTTTTTCGTCTGCACTAACTCTACGTGTATTGTTCTATGTATCTTCAAGAAGTTGTTTGCATTATTATTTTAATTTACACAACAAAAAATAAATGGAAAAATTATCTATATTTGAATTTCTTTATCCGCTACCATCAAAGTTTCGTAAACGATCGCTTGCAGGTACCTTCAATAAACATTCATAAACACGTATGGTTTTATTCGATTTTTATTTTGTGTAATATTAAATTAGAAGAATTACGTACGGCGTTATCTCTTTAAGTAAACCTTCTTAATACATTTTCACAATTCGATATGGAAAATCGGAATACGATGTTTATATTCATTACCTTTCACACATATATGACTGTACTGAATAATATTAAAAATTAGAATAGTTATTATTATTACATATATTATATTAGCGTATCCGAATAAACATTGATATACATATAATAAATATACTAAATTAAATATTCTGTTCTGAATATTTTTTCAACTTTAACTGCTCTTTGGTGCCGAACAGGCCGTTGCCGAGTTGGGGCAGCGTTCAGGTGTTTGCATAAGCAGTGGTAAATCACCCATTGCACCAATGTCTTGCATTACAGTTGGTCGGTAATTGTTTCAACATTGTATCTTCATAAACAGTTTCATCTAAAAAATATTGCCGCCATGTTTGAATACTCTTCTAATGTGAAAGGCATTAATTAAAAATGTAAAAGTTTTGCCAAGTACAGTTAAAATAGACGTTAACTAATCGCGTTATTTACTACTTTCGGCAGAATGTTTTATATTCTTAAGTCTAATCTAACGCGAACGAAATATTTGCGTCTTTCAATTAAATAAAGTATGTATAACAAATTTCTCTGTCAGAACCTGTTTACTGTAATTTATTGTTATACAAGTTTACATAAATTGTGATCGTTCTCTGTAAAAACGAGGGACGTTAAATTAAATTCTATATTTATTATTAAGCCGTAGAAGTTTGAGTTGACTGAGGAATCGAAAAATATAATAATAGAGCTTGAAATACGGTGTATTATTAATTACGCTTTAACTCTATTAACATAACCATGAATACACAATATAAAACGGTAATAATAGAAAAACTTTGTTATTATCGGATAAAAAGTCGTTGAACCGCGCTGTGCATTGGAAATTACAAAAATAATTATGGCTTTGGAATTCGTACCGCTATTATATTATATAAAACCGTATAGGAAACATTTGTTTAACGGATTGTAATTTGGTTCCAGCTATATCATTTAATCCGGTTAGCCCGAGCTTCAATTCACACTAATTTCTAATTACATTATTAAAATTTACTGAAGAGGCATAAAAAACAATAAAACTGTATACTGGTGGAAGTTATTAGGAAGATTAAATTGTACGGCTGATTGTGGAAAATTCTTCAGGTAGGATTTGCCATACAACCAAAATATTAATTTTTAATTAATATTTATAATTTTTTAATTTCGGGTTATTACTTTTAAATCAAGACTGCTACCCATAATTTAGTATTATATACAGTTAGTTACCTACGCTTTAATTTTTAATCCATTGTTTTACACTGTAAATCCCTTCTTAAATAGCAATTTATTTACATTTTTGTTAAAGATGCAACTTAAGGTTGAAACATTTGTTAATTGTTTGCCTGTTTGTTGCCTGACTTTGTTGGAATTCATACTTATATTTTTTTAATAATAATACATAATAGACAATTTCAATAGGTATTTATTTTTTATTTATACATATTTCTACATAAAATATGTCATTTTCAAAAGCATTTAATATAGTAAACATTTGTAGCTAGGGTAACAGCACACTAGATCTTGATTTCGGACTTGGCTCTGGTCTTCTATTCCAAAACGTCCAATAGGAGGGAATTTATGGGTTCAATTTGCTCATACATTAAAGGTGTATTTGTTAAAGTGTGTTTGTGAATTTGAAAGGCCTCGAGTGTATCCAATTTACGTTTACCAGTACAGAAGTGTAAAAATGTTATTATATTATTTAATGTTAATGCGTGGTTATGTTCTAATAACTGTTTAGCGTAGTGAGATTTTTCTGGGTGTTTGTATTTGTATGAGCGTATCTAGTTTCAAAAATTCTAATTGTTTGACCTATGTATACATAATTACAGTTTAATTTGTAAATACCTCATTTTAACAAATCGTTACCCTAGCTACAAATGTTTACTACATTAAATGCTTTTTAAAAGTATATTGTATGTCGAAATACGTGTAAAGTAAAAGTAAATACCTGTTGAAATTGTCTATTATTATTATTATTATTAAAATATATTTAAACATTATTACAAAGTGGTGTACGTGTTGCTATTTAAAGTTCGCATATTAGTCTAAAAAATATTACCAAATTTAAATACTATTTAAATAATATCGGTATAATAAAAATGTATTATCATTCCACAAAAAAAATAGGAAATTTTAGCTCATTCTCTGTGAATCCGAAAATATATTGTAAAGTTTCCTTGTATTAAATCTTTCAAAAGTATTGCAAGTTAAATTAATAGAGAATTCTCTAATATTTGCTTATTAAGATTTCTACAAACGTGAATTACTCATTTCTTATCTTATCTTTAGTTTAAATTATTCTGTTGATATTTAATATTATGTATTTTACGTTAAAGTTATTTGTTCTTAAATTATGTTCGATTGGCAACAAGAACAAGACCTGGTTTATCAGGAGCAGTGATACTTTTACTATATTGTAGTAGATTGTATATTAATATCAGTTATTAGTTATGTTATATTAGTTATGTTGGTATGAGTGTGTGAAATATATTAAGGGTGAGTAAGAGCACGTGAAAGCGTGCTCCAGTCACCATTATTTTTTCATGATTATGTATGTGGTAATTAGTAATAAAAATCATAACCACCACAGTTATCAGAAGCGGGATTCGACTGCCATCGAGTTTAAGTAAAATCGCGGGAGTTAATAGACTAAATTCGGGAAAAATATTTTTAACTTGATCCTGACGTTTAGCAAAAATTTTGTTTTGCAAAGGTACCCTGAAAAAGCAAAAAATGGAAACATTATCTGACGTGCCTGGGATATGTGATACAATAAAAAAAGCATCTGTGAAAGCTGTTGCCGTATTCTACAGGTTATTCTAACAGCAGACAAAGGCGAGCTAAGCTTCGGCATTTCGCTGGATTTAATTTCGCACAAAATTTAAATTAATTTGAACGAAAAGTGACATAAGCTACGGAAAAATTCAGTTCAAATGAAGTAACTGTAATGTGCAATATTTTGGGCATTAATTATGAAGGAGAGGAAGATGCAGTTATCAGAAGGATTTTGATGTATTTAACCTATTGTGAAGTTGATGATGATGAAAGTGATGTAGAAATAGACGATACTTTAAGCATACATTTACGGGGACAACAGTGACCAATATCCGATGAAAACCTGGATTTCAGATTTTGAAGAAAATGTTGTTATGATGGGATGGAATGACCTACAAAAATTAATTTTTGCAAAATAATTACTTACGGGTCTGGCAAAACTTTTTATTTAAGGTGAACGTGGTGTAACCGCCTTCGGAGTTTTGAAAACTCGTATGCTAGAAGAATTTTCAATAAAAGTTATAAACACCACAATCATCTTTATTACTAATTACCACATACATAATCATAAAAACGCTTTCACGTGCTGTTCATCATCATCAACAGCCTTTCCGTCCCACTGCTGGGCATCGGCCTCTTCTCTGCCACGTGTTTCTCCTCAGCGCTAAGGTAGAAACACGGGGGACCTACAGTTTAACGTCGAATCCGAACGACAGAAATTCCAGAGAAGGTTTTTAGCATTAAGATCCCACGGTTGCAAGCCGACTTGGGAAATTGTGTGTGGTGGGTTGCAGGATAGATTTTTATAAATCTGCATAGTTCTGCTTGGGTTTCGAACCCAAGCCAGATTCGACGTTTTATTCAGAAAGCGAGCGCTCTACCAACTGAGCTACCACCACACTTCACGTGCTGTTACCCACCCTTAATATAATTCACACACTGATACCAACATAACTAATATATATTTAA
>JABXWE010032061.1:0-20904 GCA_014611495.1 Limonius californicus | reverse complement strand
AAAAAATAGTATAAAGAACACGTTTCATAAGACCACTTGTCGCACTCGTCCGTTGAAAAACTCGACGCTTCGCGTCTCGTTTTTCAAACTTGGACTCGTGCGTTAAGAAAAGGCCTTATGAAACTAGTTCTTTAATATACTATTATTACATAGTATGCTTTTGAATTTTCTAAATGCATTTCTTGCAATTTCGATTCTTACATTTATTTCATCATCCGGGTCTAACTCTGTGTTTATCCAACAACCTAAGTATTTGTATTTGGTGACTCTTTCAATTGATGTATTGTTTACTATTAGTTGAACTTGGCCAACAGGGTCTTTGCTAAGTACAATACAATACAATATAATTTTAAAACAGCCAATACATATTGTTTAGCTGTTCTCCTCTACCAATTACACGTCCTTCAAACCGTTGATTTCAAAATTATCTTATACGTAACGCAAAGTAGCGGGGGCACCATCGTGCTGATATCACATACCATGTCTGATCGCCACAGGGACATCATCTAACAATCCTCCCAAATGATCTTCTAGAAAACTTAAATATCTGTCGGGGGTCATTATCAAAAACGAATGGACCAATGAGCATGTTACCAATAATTCCACACCAGATATTCACTGAAAAGTGATGTTGATAATTTGACACTGTGATTTCGTGTGGATTCTCCAAATCTCAAGAGTGGCCGTTCTTTCTGTTCATTAATCCATTCCTTGTAAATGTCGCCTCATCCGTGAATAAAATTCTATTTCGTAGGATTCGGTTTTGAATGACCCAGCGCAAAATTCCATACGACTAGCGAAATCTGTAGGTAAAAGGTTTTGAATAGGCTGGATCTGAAATGGATATAAACCATGACGTTTTAATGTTCTCCAAACTCGCATTCGTGGTATATTAACTTTTGCAGATGCACGACGAACAGAGGTGCTGCGATTATTATCAATTTTTCGCAGTATGTTATCCTCATTGTGTAGTACTTGCTGTATTGGATACTAAGTCGACAGTTTCGGGAAAATTCCGTGTTCACGTAGGTGGTTGTGCACCCTTTGGAAAATTCGTTGTTATGGTAGTCACCGATTCGGAAATCTCAACCTATATTCTCGAACAGCTGCTACTGAGTGTTCATCACAAAATCCGTACATGTAATGTATTCTCGCGTTGTAGATGTAAACATTATCAACAGTGTTAATAAGCACAAGCAGAGAAATCAACTTTAAGCTTTACTGCTTGACATACAAGTAAATAATATAATTTCCATAGTAACATAGACGGTTTGTATCAAATACGACTTTATATCATTTATTGTTTCGGCTGCTTCAGTACTTAACTAAAACAGGCTATAACCTCTTAAATAGTCGATTTGGAGAAAATGACCAATCTTGTATAAGTTGCAATATTTCCTTCGTTATCCACCTTTTATGTCTTCTTCTCCTATTACTTTTCTAGTTTTCTCCTGGAATTTCTTTCGCCACCTCTTCTATTTGCTTTTACTCTTCGTTTGCTGTTTTATTTCTATCTATGCGTACTTATGCAAGAGTTATATGGAATAATGACACAACGAAATGAAGTTAGTATTAGGTATTTCATGATTTCCTGTTGGTTAAACCGCAGATTCTCTAGTCAAGGTGTACACTAGTTAGACAAAATCCTAGATGTTTAATAGTTCTAATATTTGAACCTGGAATGTATAGCCTAGTTATGTTATACATTAACTAAAATTAAAGCTTTAGCAGACATGCACGCTACAAAAATAAAGCAAAAGTACGGGTCGCCCCGAATAACGTAATCATAAAACGTAAACGAACTTTATTTTAACCAATGCGTACTATAAATTATTAGCAGTGAAACGTTATAGGTCGAGGCCAGCTTAAAAGAAACCTTTTTCAGGAGAACTTACTAGGTATCCCTAAGCAAATCCGTTTAGAGCTAAAGTGATAATTTAGTTGTGAACAGAAAGCAGCGATCGAGTGAAGAAAGAACAATTGTTTGTGCATAAACATCAATAATTGTAAGTTATGCTTTAGCTTTTAAGTTTGCAAAGATCTTTTAAAGAAATATATGCATGTGAATAACGATTCAAGTTCCAAACCGTTATTGTAACGATCCTTGAAATACTAAAAGCAATCTCGGACATAATGAAACGGTTCATTAAAAGTGATGAAATACACAGTTCGAGATTTAATTATACAATTTAAACAATTAACAAACCGCTGATGAGTATTAATTTGCTCATCATCATCAAGCTTAGCTAATTTGTTTAAAACGTGTTCTTGCAGTTGCCTGCACGTCTACCATAAAGATCTTATCAGATTCAATCGTAAATTGCCGCCACAAATATTTCTTAATTAACTGAAAAGAGATGCATTCTGTTTTACAATAAATGTTAACATTTTTAACGACATTAAATTAATATCAAACTAGATTTCTTGACCTTTTCTTTTCATATTTAAAGGCAGAACTTATTACTTGCAGAAAACTTCAACTTATTTTCAAAATGCCAGAAATATTCAATTTTGATGTGCTACCAGAAGCTGGTAGTCGCTACAATCTTGAAGAATGCTTAGGCGCAGGAGTTTATGGAAAAGTGTTTGGAGCAACAGATACCCAAGCAGGACAGAAGAAGGTCGCTATAAAAATTCAGAAATTTACAGAAGAAAATACACCTTTCATTCAAGAGGAATATGCAATTCTAAAAGATGTTTCTAATCATCCGAATTTACCAGAATTTTATGGGATTTATAAAAACACAGCCCAATCTGCAGAAGAAATCTGGTTTGTCATGGAGGTAAAAATAATTTTAATTTTTGTTCCCTACAAACCATATGTTGTTAACAAACCGATCTGTTAAATTTCCTTGGTTTATCTTGAAATACTCATGGTAATATATAGAGGTAAAACGGCATCAGCGCATAAATATTGGAAAAAAGCCCTACATTTATGCGTTCGTGATGCAAACGAGTAATATTTCAGTATTTATTTACGTACCAAGAAGGTACAAGAGGTAAGATGAGAGTCGAGCAGAATTAAGCACGATACGCGTTATTTAATATCGTTTGCTGTTTCCTTGTGCTTTATATACAAGTCTACGAAGCGTAACGAATATTTTATGTTTACTCCTACAAAACAACTATGTAGCAACTTTAGTGAATGTTAATAAAATTTACTGCTTTTTAAACTGCTAAAATAAAAGCAGCGTATTGGCAGTAAAATTACTGACGTATAAATTCGTTTAGAGCGTATTCTAGCATTCAGCCAATAATTTGTAATTGTTATACAATGTTTGTGTTACATATAATTGTATCCAACAGATGAAAAGATCTATGTTAATCTAGTCGGTTTTTATAAATTCGAAGACATGTTAAGGTTTATAGCGGTTTAATGTATGTCTAGGAATATTTTCACATTCAAGAGCGTTCGATTATAAACACCAAACAAATTAATTTCATTTACCGATACACGATTAATCGAAATACATTTCTAATAAACAATAGATGTTCTAATAAAAAATCAATATCTTACAGCGGTTCTAACTAGTGATGGATGTACCTCGAATGAAATCATTCGAAATATTCGATTATGCATATATCTCGAGATACGAGTAAATCATTCGAATGTTAAAAACTTCTCAAACGTTTATTTAGTGGCGCGCATATCTCAAATGAAATAATTCGAAATATTCGGTTATGCATGCTTTACCGAGATGCTAATAATTAATTCTAATGATAAAAACCTTGCGAATACGCTCGAAGCGACGCGCGCATCTCGAATAAAATATTTCGAAATATTTGGTTATGTATGCATCACCGAAATGCTAATAATTCATTCGAATGATAAAAACTTCTCCAATACTTTCGAAGCGACGCGCGCATCTCGAATAAAATCATTCGAAATATTCGATTATCTATGCATCACCGAGATGCTAATAATTCATTCGAATGAGAAAAACTTCTCCAATACTTTCGAAGCGACGCGCGCATCTCGAATAAAATAATTCGAAATATTCGGTTATCTATGCATCACCGAGATGCTAATAATTCATTTGAATGAGAAAAACCTCTCGGATTACTTCTGTTTCGTTGTTCGGCTGGGAACGGAAATGTCGTTTGTATCGGTATAAAATTTGAGTAGTATTCGACGATTTTGTAATTCGAGAAGATACTAAAAGCTAAATTATAAAGTAACATATTTAACTTGTTTTGATGGGGAAAGGAAAGTAAACATAGGTTAATTTCCCTCACGGGGGGAGGGGGGTCAGTCGGATTCCGCACCTGAACCCTCAGCCTCTCTTCAGCCAGTAACTGAATGTAAGGATGCAAAAGACCAGGAAATATGGATTGTGGAAATTCGTGGATGATACTGTCCTTACCAAAATGAACCAAGAAAAACTTCCCGAATGAAAGGTAAATGCTCTACCGCTGAGCCACCTGCCTCGGTGTGTGATGGGGTCGCATGTGCAACTGAGTTAGCAAAATTTTTTTATAATTTATTTATTTGTAATCTGTCATATTTCATATGATTATCTTTTCGTTTAACAAAAATAAGTCGCTAAATTGGTCGTCATGATTAAGCTTATAAAGGTATAAACTATTAATCAATTATAATAAAATAATTACATCTGTTATTAGTATTTAATAACATATAATATAACAGGGAATAATCATAAAACAGCATTTATAATCAGGTTAATATTACAATGTGACGAAATTTAAATGAATACGGAACAGAATCCAGTCGAAAACCGAAAAACAATTTGACGCCAGAGCGGGAGTGCCAGGGAATAATCATTCGAAAAGTAGAAGTAGCGAGACATTTCTCCCATTGCCGAAATGCGCAAGCAAGATTTCAATGATAAATTCGAATGAATATTTCGATTATTAAAATCATTCGAATGCTAATCATTCGATTATTGGAATCATTCGATTATGCTCATCACTAGTTTAAACCGTGTAATCTCATGTAAGCAAATCTTAAAAATGCTTTAAAAAACTAGGTTTTATTGAACTCCAAATACTTACTTCATGCCGATTTCACTTTAATATTGTCCAAATATTTATTACCCCTTAATCGTAACTTTATATTTTTAAATAAATATAGATTGTTACACCTATATCAATATGTTTAGTATGTTTTAATGCTTCCGTCAATTGAGCATACATTTCCTTTACTTCTACATCATATCTACCCGTAGTTGGCGAATATATTTGAATAACATTTATATTAAAAGGTATTGCCTGAATTTTTACCATAACATAATTATAATCGTTCATTTCTTTTGTTAATATTATACCTACACCATTACGGTGATGGTTGTCATTATTTCCGGCATAGTATATATAACAGTTTAATATTTTGAAGTGTCCGGAGACAGGCTAGCGCAACTTACTTATTATATCGATCGTTAGTCTCTCTGTTTCTTGTACGATATTATATATCTTTCTTTTTTCATATGTACTTCTCACACTCCAGGCGCCTATTCTTATGATCATTGACTGTATATGTTCTTTTGATTTGGTCGTTTTCTTGTTTATTACTGCAGACCCGGAGATTCTTCTCACCCCTGTCCTACCTACGGGACGCCGGTACTCGGGGCTGTTGTTGATTTTCCCTGCCATGATGATTGTTCTTAGGAAGAAATTATGCAGTGGTTTCCCTCTGTCTTCTGCATCGCATCACCAATTCTCCGGCCTCTCTCCACCTGTGATTAGTAATGTGAGTGCTGCTACCCACTCCCATATCTGTTGGTCTGCGGGAGGTATTTATTTCCTCTTACCCGCTACATCTACCGGGCATTCCCCGATCTGCCACCTAGGGACGCGCCCTCTAGGGGTTACAGCTTCCCCCGAGGGAATTAAAAATTACAATTTGAAATTATATAAATATTATATATTTCATTATTAGTTCTCTCTCTCTCTCTTTCCTCTCTCTCTCACCCTTCATCCCTCTCCCTCCCCACTCTCTCTCCTCTCTCTCTCCTCTCTCTCTACCCTCTCTCGCTCTCTCTGAATTTGTTACTGAAGAGTGGGAAAGAGGGCTTTATTTATCCTGTACTAATTTCCGTCGTTATGGAAACAAATAGTAGATAGTAAATTGAGTTGCCTACATTTAGGCGCTTCTTAAACAATCTCTAAGAAGTTCTATCTATACATTTATTAACAAAAAATGTTTGTTTTCATGTATACTTTACCCTAGAAGTTTGTCCCTGCAATTCGTTAACACCCTGAACATTATATACGTACAAGCCTATTAGATTTTAACTATAGCACTTTCATAGCGACAATATTATTTTGCAGCTGTGTGATGGAGGACCAGTAATCGATTTAGTAAATGGTTTATTAATTAATCATCGACGAATGACAGAAGAACATATAGCACTAATTTTAAAAGAAGTTGTTAAGGTATGTATAGCACTATTACTAAAATACAAGTGTTACCTATGCTCTAATAAATAAGTACGCTCTAAAATTGTTTGTTTATGCTTTACTAATATTCTTCGGCAAAGTTCTATCAACAATTAAAAACTCATCAATAAATATATAAACTAATAAACGTGATTTTATGAGTATCAATTTATTTTAACTATACCGCTTAGAAAGTTACATTACACAAATGTTGTATCGTTTGTAAACATGTTTAGGTTTACTTTCCTTGGTAGTATTTTTTTAATTATTATAAATAATACAGGCAAAAGGGGTACCATGGCTTAGCCCACGGTAACAGAAAATGTATTTCAGATATTTGAAATTGTAACCCTTGTACAGTTAAGGACAAAAATAATGACACTGTTAGAAGTGGTGTACAGAGAACACATTTTACATGACGTTGTTAACAACCAGAAGCAACTGATGTATCTTTACCTTATAGTCACACAAGTTAGGAGTATAAAGCAATAGATTTGTTGTACCTTATGAATATCTATAGGTATTTTTTAAACTGGAGCAACTATTATAAAATGCTAATTAATTATAAAGGTGTTCTGTTATTTTGAATTTAGGATTATTTCGTATGAATCCAATATATTTAGTAATTACTGCTGAGCATAGATTTATCTAATCTTCAAGAGTTTTCATAATGCAGCTTCATTTTATTGAAACTATATCTAAAATATCAATTCGACATGATTATAACATTATCGTATACTGAAAGTCAAGAAAAAAGTTTCAATGATGATGATTTTATCGAATTGGCAGTTTCTCATCAATCAATTTTAAGTCAATCGAATAAATAATAAAAAACTAACAAAACAACAAAATGTATCGCCTTTTTAGTAATGAACATGAAAACTACAACAAAGGTCTCCCTTCACTTAACTTAAATTTATTAAATTCTAATAGCGCATGGCACCTCCTCTGACAATAATGACTGCTCTGGCATACTCTCAATGGAATTATCAATACGTTCTTGTGGAATTTGAAGCCACAGTACCGGCAATACATCTCTCAACTGTTGCACAGTAGTAAGCCTTAGCTTATGATGATCCAGTTGTCTCTGCAAAAGGTCCCATGCATGCTCGATGGAGTTAAGGTCTGGAGATAGCGTTGAAAGAGCAAGATGGTTTATTTCCTGATCTCGAAACATCTCTAAAACAACCCGAGCACGATGCGGCCTTGTGTTGTCTAGAAAAACAAAATATTCCCGTCCAACAGCGTTGCGACGGTTCATGGTCCATTATGATCTCTTGGGCATAACGTTGGCACGTGAGTGTACCATTAAAGATATGGAGGTCAGTACGCCACCCTAAAGAAATTCCATCCCACACCATAAGACCACCACCACCAAAGGCAACGACTCGCCGTTTACACTGTGGTAAGGTACGATGCCCGGAACTACGATATATTTTTTCACGCAGGCTATCATTTCTGAGACAATATCTGGACTCGTCCGAAAACAGTATATCATCCCACGGTGTCGCTTCTTGAAGCCTACGTTTTGACCATTCCGCCCAGTGTCTTCGTTGAGCCACAGTTCTTGCAGGACATCCCAGGGGGCGGTATGAGGAAGTCGTATCTCAAACAATCGATTTCTCACAATTTGGTCGGAGACTCGATTTCCTGTGGCATTGTGGAGTACTTGCTGTAGATGTCGAGCAGTTGAAAATGGATGCATTCTTGCATTAATTACCAAAAGTCGATCCTCGTGAGGTGTTGTGATGCAACAAGATCCACTTCCAGGCCTTCTTGCAGTCGCGAAAGGGTACGTGAAGTTACTCTTTGCGTGGTTCCTAACATATGAGCAATGCCGACCTGGTGATCTCCTCTTCGGCTAAATTTCGTTGTCATATTGTTAAATGGTTTCTCTGCATTGTTGTTTATTATTAAGAACACAAATGAAACACACGAATGAAAAAAACAAAAAACAAAGAAAATCTTAAGAAGACAGGAAAAATTATTCAATCAAACACACAAACTGGACTTAACACTTATACGGTTGAACAGTTGCAATTGGATTCTAGTGGTTTTTTGCTTTTTAACATCAAACATTGCCACTTGCTCTAATTATCAATAATAGACGACCATTAACCGCCAAATACAAACAATATCCTTATTCATTTTTGAGTTGTTTAGATATGGAGGTATTATGCATGACGGTGCCATAAAATGTAGTTTAAAAAATGTTCAGTGTGCAGATATGAAAATTGAAATTAGTACATTAAACGAATTTAAAAACAGTGTTCACCAATAATAATAGTAGTAACACATAATTACTATTTTTGACTATAGTTAGTAAAGTAATACACACGCAAGAAATAGATGTAAATGTATTTAGCTCCTTGGTAGTTTGGTTTCCTCTTTCTAGGCATTACTTTAAACCGTGCTTTATAATGGTTGGAAAATTCGGTATGTTCATGTTAGATTATTAAACAAGTTAACACCTAGACAAGAACACCAAAGTAATTTACAAAACATTATTCCTTTGAAATTTTAAGGTCTAAAATATGTTCCTACAACTTCGGAGTATGATTCTTTAAAAGTACGGTAATGAAAATCTAGAATTTATGTGTAAAAGCAATAAACATTATGTAAAAAACGGCTATAAAATTAGTATTTTGTGTAAACATAAAGTTTCCTAGAACATCGACTAATAAAATTAAATTCTATATAATTGCTGTTAAGAGCATTCTTTATTTGTTAGGAATTTATCCAGAAAATCGAAAATAGAAACTATAGAAAAGTCCCAACAGTTAGAAACAAGGGTTTAGTTTGCAAAAACTTACCCAAAAACCTACATTGGCCGGACAATTCTGATACTAAATGCAAAATATAAAGCGCAAAAGTAAAACATATCAAAGTTTGTCGCTTCTAACAGTTGCATGGCAAACGTGTTGCCTATACACAACTGTTAACAACTTCGTTATTTTTGTCGCTGACAATGCTTACCGGTTATATTTATGTTAGTTAAGTACGGTATAATCTAATGAATAAAATTATCTCTTTTGTTACAGTACATCAATTATTGATTATCTGTTAGCTACTCATACAGTTAAGGATTTTTTGAGATGAAAAATACCAATTGGCCTTCCACCAAATGTAAATTAACGAATTCAGGTTAATCAAATGCAACAGTAGCTATAGAACGTTCTTATTCACCGGAGTTACTTAATGTATACTATCTTATAATTTTACATTTAAAATGTTTTAATATAAGAGAATATCTTCATAATATATGACTTCTTTGAATCTGAAATACAAAAATTCCTTAGTCAATTTCAATTTCCATATAATTCCAAATAATTGCCAAACTTTGAGCAATTTGTTGTTACATTGAAAATTGGCACAGGCACTTTTTCCTTGACTTTCTTCCTCCGTGGACTGAATACAAAGATTTTCAGATGTCTGTATAAGTAAAGCTTAGAAAGAAAAAAATTCACTGGTTTCTATATTATGATTAATATTTCTATCCTCTTTAACAGGGTCATTTACATCTTTCTTCGGGTTTCCCACAAACAGTACATAAAATATATAACATATTTCAACAGAGTTCTCAATAAATTGGTTCTCTACCTAATTGATTGTCGGTAATTTGCTCTGTGGTTTGGTCTTTGATGTGAAAACAAAATAATCCCTCCTCTTGTTAGAAAAAAAGCTTTCCACATCCACGTTCGCTTGTCATTTTGAACATAATAAATGGTGATCCTGAACGTTATAACAAGTCGTGTAGTCAAAGAAAACTTGCACTAACTGCAACATTTTCATTAAGTGTAGCGGCTATAAATTAGGTAAAAACTGCGAAGTTTATTACTATAATTATCAACAATTTATGGAAATAAAACAGAACATTTAAGCCTGCATAAAAGCAGCAACTTAATTTAATGCTGATATACGATTATAGTTAGCGAAACATGTTAACGGCAAGTGAAGTTATTCTTACCTTTCCACATACTTTAATGTTCATAAGTATAACCATTATATGCTCATACTTTAAATGAAACAAATTAGTAAGAAAAAAACGTAATAACTTTAAACACAATAAATTAAACAACGTACCCTTTTAAAGTATAAATCGCTGAAACTTTAAGTAAACGCATTGTTTTAACAATAAATTCTTAGGTGCAAGCATTATTCTTACTTTATTTTGCGTTTGTAACTACATATTAATAAAACGATACGTTACCGAAACAATAATACATTCTTATTTGCTTGTAAATTATGTATCCCATCAAAATTTATTGCCTTATTATTTATGCCAACATTGTTTCGTTAGTGTTATTTACTACACTCAATTATCAATTATTTCGCTTTTAAAAGGAAGTATTACAATGGCAAATAAATCACAGGAACAACAATGTTTGTTGCACTCAACAATTTATTTTATTTAACAAATAAAATGAAAATCCCTTACTTAACTGCTTCAAATGCAATATGCAAAACGCGTCAAAATTACTGTTTCTTCTTGTAATTAAATAGCGACAATAATAATCTATGGCTACCGTCGAGAAGCACAGATTATAATAAACACGAACTATTCTATAGGCACTGATTCACCTGCACGAGAACAAAGTGCTACACCGAGATATACGAGCAAGCAATATTCTACTGACTAAAGAAGGAGATACTAAACTAGTGGACTTTGGTTTATCCCATTTATTAAAAAGTACTTTAGGAAAAACCAGTTCTTCTCTGGGATCTCCAAGTTGGATGGCCCCTGAAGTGGTGAACGCTCAAGAAAACGAAAACGAGGGTTACGATAATAGAGCTGACGTATGGTCTCTGGGAATTACAGCCCTGGAATTAGCAGATGGAAAATCTCCTTTCCAAGACATGCATCCAACTAGAGCCTTATTTCAAATAGTGAGAAATCCACCGCCAACGTTAAATCGACCTGGAAATTGGTCTGAGACGTTTAACGATTTTATTAGCGAGTGAGTAATTAATGCCAATAATAAACTACCAATTTCATGAAACTGAGAATTTTAGGTGCTTGGTGAAGAATCCTGAACACCGACCTTACATGATGGAATTGCTCGAACATCCATTCTTAGCCGCAGTACCGGACAGCAATTATTATGTGAGTAAAGTTTCACAAGGTGCAAGTTTCACTTAGCTTGCATATTTAATTTATTATGTAATATAGAATTAAATTGTTCTAAGAAATTAACGGAACACCATTGCAATGGATCTTTTAATTGTTAACGGGGTATTTAAAAGAAATTACATTCTGGTATAACACACTGAACGCTGTATTTTGCATTGAGTAAAATTCATCTACGGAAGAGTTAATTTTAATTATAACGCGAAAATTAATTATAACTTGAATCATTACACGTTAATACCAATATATTGTTACGTTTGGTTTTGTAACTGATAAGGAGCTCTTGTCCTTATCGCCGGGATCGCCAGAGAAACAACTACCCTTTTATAAAATGATTGGTTTTATTCATTTACTCCCTAATACATATAATTACACTTATCCTAAATAATATATTAAATTAAAACTACTTACAAAAATGTCAACATATAGAGAGCCATTGCTGGGGTGGAATATAACTTTCTTAAATTGCAACTGGCCACTCTGGTCTGCCTGTCACTCTTCACTATTAAGACTCGTCTTACTATCTTACTGTTCCCCTCAACTCTCAAGTTGCCTTTTTATTAATTCATTTTTGCACCCATAAGCTTTTACATGAATATTGCTTAATTTACCTTATCAAGCGCATTCCTATTTCTCATTGCTTCATTCAATAATCCAATGTGCTTTAATTATGCTGAGTTAAAATGAGCTCATTGCTTGCAACACACCTGTGTATGCAAATAATTGAAGTCACATTCCAACAGCTATGAAGCAATAATAATATAATTTATATTTCTGGAAATTGGGTTCGTAACAATATTGCTTGCTTGTAGCCGTGTTCTGTAAGATGTTTGTTTGTTTGTTGAACAAATTATCCTTAACATACCTGGTTTTCCAGACAATGGGCTATAGCCAAAATGTATGAGATATTATATTTTGTCAAATTGTATGTTCCAAGGATCATCATCATCATCATTCAGCTTATCAAGGTCCACTGCTGTACGTAAGCCTCCCTTAAAAGCTTCCACTGTGTTCGGTCTTGTGCTGTCTGCATCCAGTTGATGTTAATGCGTTTTAAGTCGTCGGTCCATCTTGTGGGGGGGGGCGTCCTCTGTTCCTAAAAGCTTCCGATTTCGGCCTCCATTCTAGGATTCTTCTTGTCCATCTATCGTTGGTAGTTCTTGCAATGTGTCCCGCCCAGTTTCATTCCAGTATAGGGAGGACACACTGGTTGTAAACCTTTCTCTTCAGACAATTTGGCAGGTCTGTCTTAAACACATATTTGAGATTTCCGTAGGCAGCCCATGCAAGGCCTATTCTTCGAATGATTTCATCGGTTTGATTGTTTTTGGCGATGGAAATCTCATGTCCAAGGTATTTGAAAGAAGTAGTTTCCTCCACTCTGGTACCATCTATGTATATGCCCTCGCTGAGAACGTGTTTTGTCATTATTTGGGTTTAGGAAAAATTTATTTTGAATCCTATTTTCTGTGACAATTTGTTCAGATCTTTTAACATTTTGGTAGCATCATCTAGTCGACCGGCTATGAGGACCAGGTCATCAGCAAATCTCAAGTTATTCAGTCGCTCGCCATTTATGTTTACTCCCAGGTCGTCCCAGTCTGCTTGTTTGCACACGTATTGAAGAACGGTATTGAAAAGCTTTGGCGAGATCGTGTCGCCCTGGCGGGCACCCCTTTCAATATTGAATTTATCAGTGTTGTTGTAGAGCCTGACACATGCAGTAGCATTTTCATAAATATGTTTGATGAGTGTCCAATATCGATAGTCTATTCTGCAGTCTGATAAAGCTTTTAGCATTGTGTGTTGGTCTACTAAATCAAACGCTTTCTCATCCACAACAAATATAAGCGCTAGGGGTTTATTGTACTCCACGGATTTTTTGATAAAGTTCTTGAGTACTAGGAGATGGTCCTTCGTACGGTACCCTGTTCTAAAGCCAGTCTGTTCTCTTGTCTGATAGGCATCTAGTTTATTACCTAATCTTTTAGTAATTATTTTAGTAAACAGCTTATGTATGTGCGACAGGAGACTTATGGGTCAATAGTTTCCTATATTCGTTATGTCACATTTTTTGCGTACTAATATTATAACTGCATTATTCCATTCAGATGGAGTAGTTCCTTTCGAGAGGCATTCATTAAAAAGAATTTTCATTGTCTGCAGCAGTTTGTTTTCTCTTATTTTTATTGATTCAATAACTATCCCGTCTTCTCCTGGGGATTTGTTGTTCTTCATCTCGGAAAGCGCTCTTTTTATTTCGCTTGTTGTTATCTCTGGGATGTCTTCTGACCCTTGGTTTACCACTTTCATAATTTTGTCGTTGGAAGTTTCGTTATATAAGTTATATAAAAAAAAACAAACAAACGAAACTCTCAAGGATACTTTTCCTTAAAACGCAGACTATATTATGAGTGATCATAGCCAGTTCATATAATGAAAAAGCAAGTATCTGTTAAATTAGATGAAGATATAAAAAGTATTCACAATACAGCACGAATCGTTTAAATGCTACAGCAGTGGTGTTATGGAAACCAACGGATCCCTTAAACGGCGGCCGTGGTCTAGCGGTTAGCGCGTTAGACTTCTAAGTTGAAAATCCTGGGTTCCATTCCCAGTACCGGAACATCGGTTTTTAACGGCTGTTGTCCCTCGCAAAGCAATGCAAAACCAGCGAGGTATTCTGCCTAGTAAATCTTCTCTGGAGTAGAAGTGTTTACACTTCCCGTGGTTTGGAGCTCACATTAAGCTGTAGGTCCTCTATGTCTGTGGCACTCTAAACGCGCATCACAGGTATAAGAGAGAAGATCGCTACGTCTCTTAAGAGATAAAACACTCGAAGAAGAAGAAGAAGAGTACAAAGCAATTACATTATTTGAGGATAAAAACAACAGCAGATAATAATGAAATGGGAATTTCTTCTCTGTGTACCTCTTAGAATAAAATAATAATAGGCGGTTATAATAAATTAAATGAAACTTCACTTAGTCTCATTGGCAAAATTGATGAATTTGTATAAAGATATAATATTACAAAACATTTTTGAACCCAACGTAGATGGCGCGTATACAAGCACCAGAAAAGAGGGAAATTCATACTCAAAAATAATAATGTTAAAGAGGAAACCTTTAAATTATGCATTGTAACAAACACCTAATGGAAAAAAACACACAGTGGAGAAATAATCCAGCCCAAACTTGTTTAATGGAGATTATAAAATGTAAATACAATAAATTATTGGGAAGAATAGAATTACATTCTAGCAAAATTGATTTAATGCGCAAAAATAAAAGAATTGTTCCCATATAAAATGATGAAATTTAAATACGTTAATAAAATGTAACAATGTAATCAATGTTTTCGGAATCTAAACACAATAGTAAAGAAAAACGTAACAGTTTTGAGGAAATCTAGACTAATACGAGCAGAAAAAGTAAATAGATAAAATTCAAAAGATATGAAAACTAAATAGCAGATCTGTGTAGGATTTAGGAATTTTTTAAGAATCTTATATCTTTATCTAGATCCTCTTTCGGGTGTTGGTTTTAGATCCAGATCTAGATCAGATTTATTAAATGTATCTGAATCTTTGCCTAGATCGCCAATCTTACCCAACAGTGTACTACAATGATAACATTTTTCTAGCACAATACATAACGCGGCTGTGTGCGTGTGTATATGCGTATGCGTGTGCATGTGCATGTGCATGTGCGTGTGGGTGCGCGTGTAGGTTTGTGTGTGTGTGTGTATATATGTAAGCAAAAGTTCTGATTTATTTTTGGTTAAACCATATCAACAAAGATCATTTCATTAATTTCCACATCGCTTTTGCCGTTAAATAATATGCTATAAAGAATTGCATTTAACTGTTTTACTATTGCACATGTATTGTATTTACTTATTCAGATTTAATAAATAAAAAAATAAATATTTCTGATTAAGAGACGAACGAATACCCTACGGAAGTAAACGAAAGAAAATAACATTTATCTCGCCCAGAGTTACATTTTAAATTTGTAAACAGATATACGATGTAAAATCAAAAATTCCCGGAATTGCTCCGGTGCGTTCGTATACGAAGAGATATGGCAACCGCGTTGCACCTGTGGGTACGTAGCAGCCTCGAACACCATCTTTGATAGTTGGCTGACAGTAACGTCGCTCAGTCGGAAATGACAGTCTTCAAATTGGAGACGTGTTCCATGCGTTTGGCGGAATATTGCAATTTGAGCAGAGCTGTAACATCAAGTTCATGTTCAGCTAGGCAAAACAGAAACGTCCATGCCTTACAACAAATGTAAGGGGACACTGCTCTGAAAAATTCCGCTATGTACGAGTGGTTTGAGCGGTTCAACCAGGGACAGGAGTCGCTTGAAGACGAGCTCCGTATTGGGAGACCGTCTACATCCGTGAACAGGAACATGAATACCAATCTTCATGCCATTAATCATAGAAAAGGCGTCTTGGTTAGAAACTGCATCATGGCAACGCCCGCAACCATAAGGCGTTAAGAATTCAGGAGTTTCTACCAGCGGAACAAATCCCGGAGATGCCGCAGCCGCCTTACTTACCCGATCTAGTACCTTCTGACTTTTGACTGTTTCCTACTGTCAAGATGAGGCTTCGCAGTCAACGTTTTCCGACAGTCAATGACATGAAAGACAATGCGACTGCTGCTGTGCAATCCATATCAAAGGAGGAGTTTCAGCAGTGCTACCTACGACGGTGAGGCCGTTGGAGCAAATGTGCTTGTGCAGACGGAAAGTAATTTGAACGGACAAACATCATTTGTATACGTACTGCAGGTGAAACACGGAATTTTTTTCATATTACCTCGTATGTATTTTAAAACTAGAAATTATTTTTTTATAGTAGTCAATGCATTTCATTCGCTAAAGGATCTCGGGGATATAACATCTCCAAATATATAATTTTCCATGCATTTTCTCATAGTTCAATTTGTTTGAGAGATCCTATATGTATTCTTCTCAGTCTCGAAGCCTCTATAAGAATGTAGGAACTCTACAATTTGTTCTATCACATTTTTCTATTGATACTTATCGTGGGTTGCTATTAAGATGGTCTTCCCGGTTGTTTAGTGATCTGGTTCATGCAGCATGTTGAAGAACGACCTCTACTTCTGAATCCCTTTACTATCCTTTAAATTAAGAGTTTTTCCATGTAATAGTTCTGGTAATATGGAAATGTTCGTTCTATGTTCATTCCATAATACGTTCAGCATCCTCCGCCAGCAGAATATATCTTGAGCTTCGACTCTTTTCCTATCCTTTTGGTTCGTTGTTCCTGCAACAGGGCCATATGTTAAAATGGGGACAACGAAGCATCTCACTAACCTCATTTGGAGAAGTCTCGAAATGTTGTCTCTGCAAATCTTAGTTAATTTCCTCATGTCCACTTTTGGTCATTAAGCATCGTCTCCTTACTTCAGGTTGTAAGGTGCCTGTATTAAATATTACTGATCCAAGGTAAGTGTATTAGTTAAAATTTAAAAATTAGTTAAATGTTAAAATACGTGGTTATCATACTTTATACTCAAATTGAAAATTCTGAGCACATTGATAACCTTGTTATTTAACCCTAAAATACTATATTTTGTTACAGTTAACGCAAGAGCTTAAAATATTATGCCAACAGTACAGTTCATGTGGAAGTAAACAACGAACTCCTGAATGTGTAGTTCATTCCAATTTACTAAAGAAAGGAGAAGGTGCACCACTGGAACACATGCAATTGGAAGACTTGGCAACTTTGGATGAATTGAGTGAGGAAGCAATACTTCGAGAACTTAGTAGCAGAATGGAAGCAGGACAGTCCTGTACATTTGTAGGAGATATTTTGCTAGTTTTAAATTCAAACGAACAGCAAGATGTAAATGGAGAAGAAGTAAATATTGTTAAAAAAAAGCTTTTCTGTAATTTAACAACATTAATCAGACTGTTAACTGTTTCCATCTTTCAGCAACATTACCATTATCGATTTAAATCACGGTCTGATAATGCACCTCATATCTACTCCTTAGCAGACAGCGCATATCAAGCAGCATTACATCATGAAACGGATCAGCACATACTACTTGCTGGTGAAAGCTCTTCTGGGAAAACTTCAAATTACCTGCATATCGTTGATCATCTGCTTTATTTGGGTCAGAACAACAATATCAATCAAGAGCGCATCAGAAACGGCGTTAAAGTGTTACATGCATTTATTCACGCTTCCACACCAACCAATGATTATTCTACCAGATGCGTATTTCGAACCGAAATTACTTTTGGACGTACCGGAAAAAATACAGGCGCACGATTCGAAATATATCAGATAGAAAAATGGAGGGTTTCTTCGACCGACATGTAAGTACAGTTTTGGAAGTTCAGAAAATCGTATTTTATTTCTTGTTTCAACTGTATTATAGTATTTATGATACTACAGCACAGTCGCGATAATCCGAATTAAATGGGACCACGGTATGTTTGAATTAGCGGATTTTGCGAATTAGCGAGAATTGAATTGATTAAAAAAAACCTGGATTAAATTTTTAGTTAGTACAATACATACATCATATTTCAAAAATAAGTATTAATTCTAAAAAATAGTAAAATATAATATTTGTAAGTCCATGTAATTATAAAATACGGATCGCATATTTTGTTTAAAATAGTCATGAAGTGTTGTTTGTTTTTGGTTATTAATGCTCTTTCTTGAATTTATCTTAGCAATAGTATTTCTTCTTCTTCGAGTGCCCATCAAATATTGGCGATCATCACTCCGATCTGAACTTTATTGACTGCTGCGTGGAATAGGCCAGTTGTTGTCATGTTGAACCATTTCCTCAAATTTTAGTGCCAAGATATCCTTCTCCCGCGACCTCTTTTACCAAATACTTTACCCTGGATAATCCGCTGTAACAGTTTGTATCTTTGACTGTTTCTCATGATATGGCCCAAATACTCTAGTTTTCTTTTCTTTATAATTCTCAGGATTTCTGTTTCTTTGTTTAATCTTTCTAACACCTTTCTATTGCTGACATAGTCTTCTCAATGGATTTTTAGTATGCGCCGGTATAGCTACATCTCGAATCCTTCTAATTTTCTACTTGTTGGCTCAGTGAGGGTTCAGGACTCTACCCCATATAATAATACTGTGAAGACATAGGATCGGAGAAGTTTTTCATTTTTAAGTTCAGGTCGTGACTTCTGAAGAGACTTTCCGTGTTAACGAGTGCCGCTCTTGCCTTTTCTATTCTGCATTTAATTTCCAGGTAGTGGTCCCATTGGTTGTTTATTGTAGGCCAAGGTAGGTATATTTAGTTACTCTTTCTATGTGTTTGTTGTTAACTATTATTTGGTTTGGTGGTATTCTATTTTTACTTAAAACCATGTATTTGGTTTTACTTGTATTTAACGTCAAACCATATTGTTGACTTGTCTCTGCTACCTTGGAGATTAACTGTTGTAAGCATTCTGGACTATCTGCAAACCCTACTGCATCCTCTGCATATCTTATTGTTTAAACGTTCTCCGTTAATAACTATTCCCTCTTCTACATCTTCTAACGCTTCTCTGAAAATCTCTTCCGAATATATATTGAAAAACAGAGGTGACAACACACAGCTCTGTCGTACCTCACGTAGTATATGGTTTTCTTCTGAATCAAGTCCTTCAACACGTACATTGGCGGTTTGATTCCAATAAAGGTTCGTGATGATTCTTACATCTCGACCATCTAATCTCATGTTTTGCATTATTTTTACTAATTTCTCGTGTTGTACACTATCGAACATCGCTGAAAAAGGACGTGTACACAGAATAGCGCCTCTCTTGTTCCTACTGCGTTTCGAAAACCGAACTGTATTCTTCCTGTGTGTTTTTCGCCTCTCTTGTATGTTTTTCAATCGATGGTCTTCAATAAAACTTTTAGCAGATGACTCATACTGTTAAAGATTTTAGACAGCCATTTAATTCCGGCTTCGTCAAATATTTTCAGAAATTCTTCGTGGAAATTATTCCGTCTTTCATTCTGTTAATAGCCTTTTGAATTTCTCCCTCTGTAATAGAAGGACCTGTTTCGCGTTGAAGGTTTAGTGGATGTAGTCTTTTCAATTGTTGTCAGTTGTGTCCAGCGGCTACTTTAACTTTCTTATGCATGTTGAAGGCCTCGTGCTTCTTTTCCAAAATTTCTATTTGTTCACATTTTTCTATCAGCCATTTGTCCTTTGCTTTTCTTATCTCCTTTTTGATTTCTTTTTGAATGTTCTTATACCTTGTTTCATCTTTATTTTTATATTTTCTTCTCTCATTCATTAGCTCTAGAATTTCCCTTGTCATCCATGGTTTGTTTTTATTGTCTTTATATTTCAGGTGTTCGTCACTTCTTCTTCGTCTTCTTCTTCTTCTTTGTATAGGCCAATGGCCTGTTAATTACCTACAATGTAGTACGTCACTAATTTCACTAATTTCACTTATGATATGCTGCATATTTTCTAACTCATTTTGTATTTGTTCCGTCTTCTCAAGGTCTCTAAATCGGCTTCTAAGTTTGTTCTGTACTTCTTCTTCTAGCATTCTTATTTGCCACTGTATCGAGTTCACCGTTTTCTTGCCTTTTTTCAACTTCATTCTAAATGTGTCGACTACTGAGTCGTGGTCGGATGATATATATGCGCCCGAATAGGTTTTGACTGAAGTAAAACAGTTTCGAAATCTTTTGTTTACTAATATATAGTCTATTTGATTTCTGACTATATGGCCTAGTTCGTCCATGGGTGATCTCCATGTGTATAATCGTCTTTTTGGAAGTTTGAAGAAGGTGTTTGTAATTACAAGTTGTTCTTCTATACAAAAGCTATTCAGACGTTCTCCCCTTTCATTCCTCACTCCCAGTCTATACCGACCCACGAACACCCCATCTCTTCCTTCTTCCACCTTGGCGTTAAAATCGTCTATTATCATATTAATATCATGTCTATGAAATTGTTTTATTGTTGATGACAATGCGCTGTAGAATTCTTCTACTTGTTGATCACTTCCATCAGTGGTGGGAGCATACGCTTGTACAATATTAAGTTTTATTGGGAGAATTTATAATTGTATAACTATTATTCTTTCTGATATTGGTATGAAGTTGGTCACACTTCTGGCAATGGTATTGATGACTATTATCCCTACTCCGTTTTCATGCTGACCATCATTGTTACCTGAGTAATATACCTTATGATCTTCTATTTGACACTGGCATGTTCCTGGTCATCGCATTTCGCTTATGCCCATTATTCTGAGCTTTAACCTGTTCATTTCCTGAATTGTATTATAAATGTTTCCCGCTTGGTACATGGTACGCAGGGACCTGGACACAACGTCCACTGG
>JABXWE010032058.1:0-14631 GCA_014611495.1 Limonius californicus | reverse complement strand
ATCTCAAAAACTCCACATTTTGGCGTTCAGAAGATAAGAAGGCTGAACAACAAACATATAGTACCAAAACATTAAAGGCTAGTGGACTAATAGACATACTAAATATGAATGGCATATCTTCACTCTAAATACCCAGCCAGAAAATTTTCATTATTACTGATTAAGAATGACATACTATACAGAGTAAGGTGCAGGGGTTGATATAGTACCAAAACATTAAAGGCTAGTGCGCTAATAGACTTACTAAATATGAATGGCCTATCTGCACTCTTAGTGCCCACCAGGGAAACTTTCATTATTACTGGCTAAGAATAATATACTCTACAGAGTGACATGCAGGGGTTGAGATAGTATTAAAACATTATAGGGTAGTGCACTAATAGAAATACTAAATATGAATGGCGTATCTTCACTCGTAATGCCCAGCAGGGAAACTTTCGTTATTACAGATTAAGAATAATATACTCATGACATGCAGGGGTTGATATAGTATTAAAACATTAAAGGCTAGTGCACTAATAGACATACTAAATATGAATGGCCTATCTTCACTCTAAATACCCAGCCAGAAAAATTTCATTATTACTGATTAAGAATGATATACTCTACAGAGTAAGGTGCAGGGGTTGATATAGTACCAAAACATTAAAGGCTAGTGCACTAATAGACATACTAAATATGAATGGCCTATCTTCACTTAAAATGCTCAACCAGGAAAATTTCAGTAGTGCACTAATAGAAATACTAAGTATGAATGGCCTATCTGCTCTCTTAATGCCCATCAGGGAAACCTTCATTATTACTGACTAAGAATAATACAATCTATAGAGTGACATGCAGGGGTTGATATAGTATTAAAACATTATAGGGTAGTGCACTAATAGAAATACTAAATATGAATGGCGTATCTTCACTCGTAATGCCCAGCAGGGAAACTTTCGTTATTACAGATTAAGAATAATATACTCATGACATGCAGGGGTTGATACAGTATTAAAACTTTAAAGGCTAGTGAACTAATAGACATACTAAATATGAATGGCCTATCTTCACTCTAAATACCCAGCCAGAAAAATTTCATTATTACTGATTAAGAATGATATACTCTACAGAGTAAGGTACAGGGGTTGATATAGTACCAAACCATTAAAGGCTAGTGCACTAATAGACATACTAAATATGAATGGCCTATCTTCACTTAAAATGCTCAACCAGGAAAATTTCAGTAGTGCACTAATAGAAATACTAAGTATGAATGGCCTATCTGCTCTCTTAATGCCCATCAGGGACACCTTCATTATTACTGACTAAGAATAATACAATCTATAGAGTGACATGCAGGGGTTGATATAGTATTAAAACATTATAGGGTAGTGCACTAATAGAAATACTAAATATGAATGGCGTATCTTCACTCGTAATGCCCAGCAGGGAAACTTTCGTTATTACAGATTAAGAATAATATACTCATGACATGCAGGGGTTGATACAGTATTAAAACTTTAAAGGCTAGTGAACTAATAGACATACTAAATATGAATGGCCTATCTTCACTCTAAATACCCAGCCAGAAAAATTTCATTATTACTGATTAAGAATGATATACTCTACAGAGTAAGATGCAGAGGTTGATATAGTACTAAAACATTAAAGGCTAGTCCACTAATAGACATCCTCAATATGAATGGCCTATCTGCACTCTTAGTGACCACCAGGGAAGCTTTCATAATTACTGGCTAAGAATAATATACTCTACAGAGTAAGATGCAGAGGTTGATATAGTACTAAAACATTAAAGGCTAGTCCACTAATAGACATACTAAATATGAATGGCCTATCTTCACTCTAAATACCCAGCCAGAAAAATTTCATTATTACTGATTAAGAATGATATACTCTACAGTGTAAGGTGCAGGGGTTGATATAGTACCAAAACATTAAAGGCTAGTGCACTAATAGACATACTAAATATGAATGGCCTATCTTCACCCTAAATACCCAGCCAGAAAAATTTCATTATTACTGATTAAGAATGACATACTATACAGAGCAAGGTGCAGGGGTTGTTATAGCACTAAAACATTAAAGGCTAGTGCACTAATAGACATACTAAATATGAATGGCCTATCTTCACCCTAAATACCCAGCCAGAAAAATTTCATTATTACTGATTAAGAATGACATACTATACAGAGCAAGGTGCAGGGGTTGTTATAGCACTAAAACATTAAAGGCTAGTGCACTAATAGACATACTAAATATGAATGGCCTATCTTCACTCTAAATGCACAGCCAGGAAAATTTGAATATTACTGACTAAGAATGATATACTCTACAGAGTAAGGTGCAGGGGTTGATATAGTACTAAAACATTAAAGGCTAGTCCACTAATAGACATACTCAATATGAATGGCCTATCTGCACTCTTAGTGCCCACCAGGGAAGCTTTCATTATTACTGGCTAAGAATAATATACTCTACAGAGTAAGATGCAGAGGTTGATATAGTACTAAAACATTAAAGGCTAGTCCACTAATAGACATACTAAATATGAATGGCCTATCTTCACTCTAAATGCACCGCCAGGAAAATTTGAATATTACTAACTAAGAATGATATACTCTACAGAGTAAGGTGCAGGGGTTGATATAGTACCAAAACATTAAAGGCTAGTGCACTAATAGACATACTAAATATGAATGGCCTATCTTCACTCTAAATGCACAGCCAGGAAAATTTGAATATTACTGACTAAGAATGATATACTCTACAGAGTAAGGTGCAGGGGTTGATATAGTACCAAAATATTAAAGGTTAGTGCACTAATAGACATACTAAATAGGAATGGCCTATCTTCACTCTAAATACCCAGCCAGAAAAATTTCATTATTACTGATTAAGAATGATATACTCTACAGAGCAAAGTGCAGGGGTTATTATAGCACTAAACCATTAAAGGCTAGTGCACTAATAGACATACTAAATATCAATGGCCTGTCTTCACTCTAAATACCCAGCCAGAAAAATTTCATTATTACTGATTAAGAATGATATACTCTACAGAGCAAACGTTGCAAGGGGTTTTATAGGCACTAAACCATTAAAGGCTAGTGCACTAATAGACATACTAAATATCAATGGCCTGTCTTCACTCTAAATACCCAGCCAGAAAAATTTCATTATTACTGATTAAGAATGATATACTCTGCAGAGCAAGGTGCAGGGGTTGTTATAGCACTAAAACATTCAAGGCTAGTGCACTAACAGACATACTAATTATGAATGGCCTATCTTCACTCTAAATACCCAGCCAGAAAAATTTCATTATTACTGATTAAGAATGATATACTCTACAGAGCAAGATGCAGGAGTTGTTATAGCACTAAAACATTCAAGGCTAGTGCACTAGTAGACATACTAAATATGAATGGCCTATCTTCACTCTAAATACCCAGCCAGAAAAATTTCATTATTACTGATTAAGAAAGATATACTCTACAGAGTAAGATGCAGAGGTTGATATAGTACTAAAACATTAAAGGCTAGTCCACTAATAGACATACTCAATATGAATGGCCTATCTGCACTCTTAGTGCGCACCAGGGAAGCTTTCATTATTACTGGCTAAGAATAATATACTCTACAGAGTGACATGCAGGTGTTGATATAGTATTAAATCATTATAGGGGATTGCACTCATACAAATACTAAATACGAATGGCCTACCTGCACTCTTAGTGCCCACCAGGGAAGCTTTCATTATTACTGGCTAAGAATAATATACTCTACAGAGTGACATGCAGGGGTTGATATAGTATTAAAACATTATAGGGTAGTGCACTAATAGAAATACTAAATATGAATGGCGTATCTTCACTCGTAATGCCCAGCAGGGAAGCTTTCGTTATTACAGATTAAGAATAATATACTGATGACATGCAGGGGTTGATATAGTATTAAAACCTTAAAGGCTAGTGCACTAATAGACATACTAAATATGAATGGCCTATCTTCACTCTTAGTGCCCATCAGGGAAACTTTCATTATTACTGACTAAGAATAATATAATCTACAGAGTGACATGCAGGGGTTGATATAGTATTAAAACATTATAGGGGATTGCACTCATACAAATACTAAATACGAATAGCCTATCTGCACTCTTAGTGCCCATCAGGGAAAGTTTCATTATTACTGACTAAGAATAAGATAATCTACAGAGTGACATGCAGGGGTTGATATAGTATTAAACCATTATAGGGGATTGCACTCATACAAATACTAAATGCGAATGGCCTATCTGCACTCTTAGTGCCAATCAGGGAAACTTTCATTATTACTGACTAAGAATAAGATAATCTACAGAGTGACATGAAGGGGTTGACATAGTATTAAAACTTTAATGGGTAGTGGACTAATAGAAATACCATTTATGAATGCCCTATCTGCACTCAAAATGCCCAGCAGGGGAACTTTCATTATTAAATGCATTTTTTTAATTTTAATCACGCCCTTATATCATAGCGCCCCAGGGCATATGCCCCTTGTTCCCCTGTCTTGTGACGATCCTGTCTGCAACTATAATTTAGCAACAACCGTTGGAACTTTTTGGTAGTCATAATCGTCACTTGTTTGGCATTTTACAGTTTATATTAACCAAGCTGTTTTTGCTTGCTTGCAGAAGATAAAATGCAAAAACAAAGTTTACATTGTGTGCAAGTTGCACATACGTAATATCTAGGATAAATCTGTACCCTCTATGTATGCCGAATATTTTTGTTCGCATCTCTCTTTATATTATACATTTAAAGTGAGAGAGAAGTAGTTCGGTAAAGGTTTTCACGCATTGCAAAGTAATAATTCCAGGATATCAGCGCATGACCGTTGGGTGGTTGCTCAGTGATTTTTAAAATTTGGTTTTGCCCATGGTGCGACGTGTTCTAGACAAACTTTAAAAGTTATTTGTTTATATTTTTGAAAACGAAGAATGTCATCGAAAGGTAAGTACATACTAGGTTAGATAATACATATGAATAAATTATTCGCAATTACATTGTAATTATAAGCGCTGCATTAATAACTTTTGACCAAATAATTCTTGCACTTTTATCCAGGGGTGTCGTTTTTGCAATGTTGTGCGCCTCTTAAACTAAATTCGTAAATAATAAAATAATAAGTTAGATTTTAAATTCGCAAATAATTCCCTCATAAATAAAAAAAAAATAACAATTCGACTGATACATTTTCCAAATTTCAGACAGAAACTGTTATAACACTTGTATAGATTAATTGCAAATTTCAG
The DNA here is from genome assembly GCA_014611495.1 of Limonius californicus. Lineage (NCBI taxonomy): Eukaryota > Metazoa > Arthropoda > Insecta > Coleoptera > Elateridae > Limonius > Limonius californicus. The sequence continues at coordinate 9,329 of JABXWE010032058.1, read as the reverse complement.
TATGCAGACTTGCAGAATAAATCGTTATTTTACTACTATCTAGTCAGCAGATGCGAGTTTGGTTTATGTATGTCTCGGCACTTCCTTACATTTTGTATTTACTTGGCAATATAAAGTAACAAAAATGCAGTACCTATAGTTGAAGGGAATATTTGTCTGCCATGAATCATTTAAGAATTATGATGTGAAGTACTTTGGTGCTGGTTTCAGAGTGTTACGCTACAGTTCGGTTCATCTAGGATGGAATTATATATGTGTGCAGTACCAACAAATTCAGAAAAAATACCAATAATTTACCAAACAGGAAAAACGTTAAATATTCAAATGGGAATTTTTACGAAGCCGAAATCTTGTTCACTGGAGGTAATTTATTTAATTATTTTCTTTTTTAATCATGTAGAAGCAAGTCACATGTAATTGTCACGAAGAAGCCGTTTAGTGATTATGCTTTACTTTTGACAACAGTTGCTTACATTAATTTGCTTGAAGTTTTATACAGCATTATTAGTAAATCACCATTTTTAAATACAGTGTCTATAAAGTTATTAACATTTACCTATCTAGATTAGGTACATTTGTACGTTAGGTACTTTGAAAATATGTAACGGTGGCCTTTCATATTCTTTTATTTTATGGTTGATGGATTTCTTAAGTGTTTTTTGGTTCTCTTTAGACAAGGAAAGTGCTTTGAAGATATCAAAATCATTAGAAAATAAAACTGCTGAGGATATGCCGAACAGTACACATGAAGTAGACTGTTACACGAAAAATAAATGGATTAATCACCCCACTAAGCAAAAGAATCTAGATAGGGACACCTTTGAAAGGACGGATTTAGAGAAAGAACATAAAGCACCAAATGGAAACTATCCTTCGAAAACCAGTGAATCTTTAGTAGATGTGTACGGAAACAACTTGAATGAAAATATAAAAGAAATTAACTTGGCCTCTAATGTAATAGTTTCTGGTAAGTACTAAATTAATTGTAGCATATAGGGTAATAATAATATAAAATAATCATAATAATAATAACATAAAGTGAAGGATCTCATAAGTTGGTCTGTAGCACTTGTTCGCTAGTTTTAAATCGATAATTAATATTTATGGTACATATTTTAGGTAAAATGCGTACTTCAGAGTATTCCCAAAGGCTAGAATATGCAAGTGAAGGAACGCCTACTCAAAAAAAGTCGTTAGACAGTATACGTAAAAAACTAAACTTTTCTCGGTTCGAAATATCTGATGAATCAGTAAGCAGCGCGTTTGATCTAAGCAGTAATGGTGAGCATTATAAATATATTGTAGACCACATTCACCCTTCTCACAATTAATCATATGTATATATGTTTATTCCAAACCTCTTTCAAAGAAATTTGTTCTTATTTACAACTCTACAACTATTTTTTTGTTTAAGATAAAGCTAACGTTCCTGAATTTTTTCATAAGTATGGATTCAGGAATAGTACATTATATGAATTAACTGGCAACATTTGAGTACTTACCTGTTTTTGATATTCTAAAAACCACATGATTCAAGTAGTATACTGCTTTTGGATGTTGCTTGGTTTTGTGAATCCTCTAAATCTTTTTAGTAATGTCAAATAATATTTCGGTAATATAAATAAACAGGTAGCAAATGCACCTATTTTCACCCACAAAGGGTGACTGGCAAGACAATGTTTCGAAATCGAGGTTCTAATGTATGTGGTACATACACATTTAACTATCAGGTTTTGAAATACAATTACACTCCATCAAAGAAATTAGATATATTGAGAAGTATTAGACAGCAACAATAAACAAGTTTCTAGACACCAAGCCCTGAAATTAAAATTTAAAAAACTTGAGTAGGTGTTCCTCCGGAAGTAAGATTTCAAAACAAATACTAGCCCAAACACCTATTTCTATTGGTTAAGACTCAACTTCTTGTTTAAATCTTGCATAGTTTTATACCTACAGCAAACAAAAATCTGGTACCTAACATCAAGTTTGAGCATGCCCAATGAGGAACTTTGGCAGCATATTCAAAATAGCGATTTTTCAATAATCTTTACAGTTAGAAAATGACATTTACATAAGAAAATTTAAGTGAAATGGCATAGTTGTTTATATGTGCTATTTTTGCGAGAGACGTTATTGTACCAGATTCAAAATTAAGTATCAGCTGTAAAGTTTCAAATATTCTTATAGGCACCTAATACCTACATACTCTCTAAGAAAATATATTTGAAATGAAAAATGTATAATTCATGCTTGAAAATTAGTGTACTAGGTACCTATATAAGAATACCTACGAATATTAAGTTAGCGGCTGTAAAACGTTTTATAGCATTTCTATGACATTCTTGGAAAATTTACAGCAGTGTTTTAAATATTGTTCATCTGGAGTGTATTCACATAATTTTATTTTTGTTTATTAGACAAAGGTGAAAAAAAGGTATTCATTCTTGTACTTGTTTATAAATACATACACTTGTTATTTTATTTCTTTTACAAAAACATTGCACATTCGTCGTGACTCATTCTCGACCAGCACAGCAACGGCTGTCGGCTACAGCTTCGGCAAAAAGACAGGAAATAATATTTTAATAGAATCTTCCACAATTTCAGGAATGTGTTTTACAAATAAAAGCAATAAAAACGTTCCTGTAAACATGAGCCCGGAAAGGCTCCGGAGTTACAGCTTGTGGAAGAACGGTCTGCTTTTTGCTGATAAGTTTGGCAATTGGTAATTACACTAGAATTTGCAGATCTCTTTTACACAAGTAATGTAAAAGCCAATACGTATACCACAAACTAAATTTATTACAGAGGCTTGGCATTGTTCTGATTTTATGAAAATGAGATAAACTGGTACATTGGGATTGCATGTATTACGTTCTTAAAGGATGGTATATATGTAAGTAGTTTGCTATAGGGACCTCGGTGGAGTAGTGCGGCCGCGTGCTGCCACTCGACGTCACCGCGAATGCGGCAGACCGGTCGAGGTTTCAAATCCCGGCTGAGGCGACCGTATTTCGCTTAGTTAAGTTAGGTTAAGTTAAGGTTAGTGTGTAAGGGACGCCATCATCCCCCTGAAGTAATGTGAAAAGCGGTTCGGGGGGGGGCGGGGCGGTAGTGCGTATGAATGAAAAAAAGGTAGTTTGCAATACCGTGAAAGTTTTTTACTAAAATTAAATACACATACCTATATTATAAACGTAAGTTGATTTCACCGTATTTTTTGTATTACCATCGGCAGGTTTTTATCGTCAGTTTTTATCATTTTTTCCATAATTTTTCAGTTTATTACAATCGCTTAATAACGTATTGCGGCTCCCGTAATATGTCATGTGGGAGGTTCATATATGGTGTGGATCCAAATTTTACATAAAGGATTTCACCACTTTAGGGCCGAATAATACGCAGATAATTTGTTGCCTATATACGGGTTAGTATTTCACCGAAACAGCTTTTTACCAGAATGGTTTTTGGAGAGTCCTTTACCTTATGTCATCACGCGGTCAGTTAAAAACTAGCTTCAAATGTGTATGGAATATTTTCATACCATGTGGGTACGCAGTACACGAACTTCTTACCCTTAAAGATTTTGCAGTAATCTGTACGTTAGGTCCTCACACGGTCATTTAAAAACAAATTTCAAAAGTATATGGGAAGTCTTCATAGAGATAGAAACCGACACTACACCTAATTTTGTTGTAAAGTTTATATAACGACAAGAAAACAATTCATGGGAAAATTAGTATTCTAGCAAGTTACTATAAATCTCACTTCCACTTCTGAGAATGCATTTAACACAAAGTACCCACAAGACTGTGTTAGGCTAGAGTCTCCATAAGGTACCAAACACAAACCTAGGTGTGTGTGTGTGTGTGTATGAGGGTATGTGTAGGAAACATTTGAGATCAACCTGATGCGTTGCTAGCCCCGCTCCCCGCGCCGGTTAGCATGCGAGCACCTAGAAGCAATGAGTTAAGCAAAAATCTTCACCACCTTTCGGTAGGTATAAAGAACGGGTATGTGTATGGGGTTAAGATATTCCTAGTCTAGTTCTAGCGTAGGTAACACGCATAGAGCAACTCACGTGCACAAGTGCACAAGCCAAAAAAAAAACAAAGAACAAATGGAACAACGAATGGTGACGGTCGCTGAAGAACTCCTGGCTCTGTGTAGGAGAAGCGAGGAAGCAACTCGATTGTTTGCCTTAAACGACGAAAATATACGCATCATTACAAAGACCATTAAGACAGATGTGACGCCGACGGTGGGCAGAAAAAGACATTTAGAGACAGTACATGGGCAATTAATCGGGTTACGCTCACAACTAAGACTCAAATTGCGCACCGGTAGAGGTCTTAGAGATCGCACGCCAAGGGCACCTGTTGAATGGGAAACGGTAATATTATTATTGTACAAAACTATTGTGTGGGGGATGCAAGTTCTTAACACTTTTGTTGTGGGTATAGGTAGACTCGGCTTTCAAGGGGCGACTCACTACGGGTGTAATAATTAACAATAGCCTACAAGACCCCCGAGAATTCTTCGAGAAAGCATTTCCCATTTTTTGAGGGTAGGATAAAGAGCAGCATCACGCGACAGTGGATACCCATGGTCAACGCTAACGTTGTGTTATGCTGCGATTATATTAAAGCACATGACCGAACCGTCAAAGCGAGAAAATATTTTAACACCTCCAATTTCGAAATAACGCGTGCCACCAATCTGCGTCACGTTTGCAATGAGATGAGAGATAACATTTTTACGCAGGTATGCATGCAGCTTGTTTTCTTTTGTTTTGTGTACCATCGTTATTTTTATTCTTCGTACTACAGACGGAGGAATGTGAAGCCGAAGAAAGCAGTTGGGTTTTAGACGCAATCATACATTTGGTCGTAAACGTCAGCAAATTTGAGCCCATTCGAGCATCCGGGTTCATCGACTTGCCCAGCTGTATTAAGGCGCGTAAGGCAGTGGTGAACGTTAAAAATCTTGACGACAGATGCTTCGCTTTCGCTTTGCTCGCGAAAATGTTTCCAGTCAACAGGAGCAGTGACCGACCTTCCTCCTATCCCCAACATCGAAATTTGGGAAACTTGTTCAATTTCACGGGGTTTCCGTTCCCTGTAAAACTCACAGACATTCCAAAATACGAACGATTAAATTCCACGATATCAGTAAACGTTTTTGGTTTAGACAAAAAATTCTCAGTAGTAGGACCTTTATATCATACCAAACAGGTAAAAGCTAATCACGTCAATATGCTCTACATCACCGGCGGCGGTGTTAGAAATCGTAAAGGCCACTACTGTTGGATTAAAAATTTATCTCCTTTATGCGGATCGCAAATTTCAAATGATGAACACAGCACGTTTATCTACGATAGGTGTCTAGGACAATTTTCAAGCGAACGCGTTTTAGAACGTCATTCCGAAGATTGCGCTAGGGCGAACTCCATCAAAATTATTTTACCTTTGGAAGGAACCGACGAGACAGAGCTAAAATATGACAAGTTTCAATTCGGTCTACGACATCCGGTAGTCATTTACGCGGACTTTGAATGTTTAGTCGAGTCCGTTGTTGATAATAACGACGACGACGACGACGGTAACAATGATGACTACAGCGACGACAATGGCGAAACACCGGTTTCATATACTAAACGCCATCAAAAACATACACCTTACAGCGTCGGTTATCAGGTTGTGTACTCATATGACGACTCATTATCTCATTACGAATCGTATCGCGGTCCCGAACCCGAAAAATGGTTTATCCGACAATTACGTGCGGAAACTGAACGAATAGAGGACCAATTAAGCAACATAGTGCTCATGCTGCCGTTAACACCGGAGGAGCAGGCGTTTTTTGACAACACCACCCATTGCGAACATTGCCAACGCCCATTTCCTGATGCAGTCATTAAATGTCACAACCATCACCATCTGAGTGGCAAATTTAGATCGGCCCTTTGTCAAGGGTGTAACTTAAACTATAAAATCGGTAACTGTATTCCTATAATTATGCATAATTTATCCGGATACGATATGCATTTTATTATAAAACAGCTCGATTTTAACCAACAGCCCATTAATCTGCTGCCAATAACGAAAGAAAACTACATATCCGTTCCTAAAAGTTATCGAAATTCAACATGGCGGTTCATAGGCTCATCTCGTTACATGAGCCAAAGTTTAGACAGCCTGGCGAAAAATTTAACCCCCGACATGTTTAAGTACACCAGACGGGCCTTTCCTAATAATTTCGAAATAATGGCGCGAAAGGGGACATTGTGCTACGACTATTTAAATTCGTGGCAAAGACTCGAAGAGCCGCGTTTACCTTCACGAAAGCATGTTTACAATCGACTGACTGAAAAACACGTTACCCGAGCGGATTACGAGCACGCCCGAGCGGTTTGGGACGCCTTCGGAGTTACTACCTTGGGTGTGTACCGTGACTTGTATTTGCAATGCGATATTAAAATTTTAACGGAGGTGTTTGAACAATTTCGTAAATTTATGCTTGCAAATTTACAAAATCGATCCAGTACACCAGGTAACTGGGCCCTCGCTGGCTTGAAATGCTGCTCCGAAAAAGACTAAAATAAACTTGGACTTGCTACAGGATCACGACCAAATTTTATTCATAGAGAAAGGTATTCGCGGAGGTTTAGTGCAATGCTCCCATCGGTACGCGAAAGCCAATAACAGCTATGCTCCAGACACTTTTGACCCTTCTTTGCCGAAAGCGTATTTGCTTTACGTGGATGCGAATAATTTGTATGGGCACGCGATGCGTCAATCATTGCCCTATGGCGGTTTCGAATGGTTACCTGAAGCGGAGGTCGAAGCTATCGAAACTAAATTACAAAATTTAGCATATAACGAACTAACACACCATTCCAATTACGACGACAAGGTATGTGCCTCTCTGTTATTTGTTGTTTTCTCGAAGTTGATTTAGAATATCCGCCAGATTTTCACGATAAGCATTCGCAACTGCCATTTTGTCCAGAACAAAGAAAGCCCCCGGGGTCGAAATATTCTAAATTGATGGCCACCACGTTTGACAAAAGCAAATATGTAATCCATGCTAGAAATTTATTGCAATGTCTTTATCACGGTCTACGATTAACAAAAATTCACCGCATTCTCAAGTTCAAACAAAAATCTTGGCTCAAGGAGTACATTGACCTCAATACCCGACACCGTTCTATGGCGCGGAACGATTTTGAAAAACATTTTTTAAACTCATGAACAACGCAGTTTTTGCAAAAAAACAATAGAAAATATTCGGAAGCATAGAATAATCAAGTTAGCCACTTCTTGGGCGCGCGCTCGAAAATTAATCGCTAAACCAAATTTTAAATCATTTACAATTTTCAAAGAGAACATGGTCGCCGTTGAATTAAATAAAACTTTCTTACGTTATAATAAACCGGTGTATTTGGGCATGGCAATCTTGGACCTTTCTAAATTACTCATGTTTTCCTTCCATTACGAACACATCCTACGACAAATCCAAAATCCTGCCATATTACTTTACATGGATACAGATTCCTTTATGTATTCATTTAGGGACGATATCTATCAGATTATTCGGGAGAAAATCAAAGATCGTGGGAGCGACGCAACCTTTGACACTTCTGATTATCCTCCCGATAATTCTTTCGGTATTCGCCGATTAATGGAAAAGTTCTTGGAAACCGAGTTTGTAGGTTTAAGGGCAACAATGTACTCGTTGCGGCTCAAACGCAACCCCAACTATGAATCCAACCCCAATGACGACGACGACGACGAACACGGCGGCAGCGGCGACGCTGACTATGACAGTACCGATAATAATGATTGCATCATCAAAAAAGCCAAAGGTGTAGATAGAACGGCATTACGCATACGTATAAAATTCCCAGTCCTATTACGACTCCTTATTTCACAAGAAGATCTTCTATACCACGCATAGCACAATTCGGTCAAAAAATCACGCAGTATCTACATATAAAATCAAAAAGAAAGCTCTAGACCCCTTCGACGATAAACGTTACCTTCTCCCTGACGGAATAACTTCTTTGCCTTGGGTACATTATAACATACCGCAGCAGTGATCAACAAGTTGTTGGAGCGCGTTCATTTTTTTGCATACAAACCACAAGTTGTCGATTTATCGTGACGCATGCGGCAGCAGTTCAAACAAACAAACATATTTGCTGTTCTCATCGTATCGCCTGTCTGCAATAGCAAATTAATGATCTTGACCATCGATGAATATCAACTTGTCGAGCTAATCCTCTCGCCTACTTGACCTCCACCAGTTCGAGCAAACAAACAAACTTGTTGCGCTTACCGTGTAACGGAGTGCCCGCTTACGCTTATTGGGCCACTCGTTATATTGCTTATATTGCTCGGGTAAGCTCTTGAGATGTCCAGGGATCAGTAATAACGGCTTGTAAATAACAATAGGTTTATTAAGAAATGTGTAAAATAAATATAATCTGTTTGTACATAAATATAATTCAATTCTTAATTGAGTAAGTCTGCGACAAATTCTGGGTACGGCCCTGTGCTTCTCGCTGGTAGCTTCAATCGCCTCGGGGACGTTGTCGCTACTCTTTACGAATCGGACGCTGATTGGCTGCCGTCCGTGAACTCGCGCCTGGTTGTTCGTCGGTGGCAAAATGGCTGCCACAGCTGCTCTAATTAAAGTGACAGAAAAATACACGATTATATCTTATTGTGTATTCTCGAATGTGCAAGTTTTCTGGTAAATAATTCAGGTTTGTGATTGTGAATAAGATTCTCGCAGTGAATGCCTACTTTACGGAAAAATATCATGAATTTTATAAGTAAAATTCCCAGTGATCGCTTCGAGTCGAGTTTCTCTAGGTTCCTTCGGCCTTGGCAGTTCAACATAAACAATCGGTAGGTATTACTATAAATTTTACGTTAACTAATGATTTCAAACAGGAATTAATTTATGATAGCTTTCCTGGAATTGCAAAATTCAAACTGCGCGTTTGTTACAGTGTATTTGGTTCGAATTTTGTTCAACCTGGCTTTGCTTTTTAATAAATCTTAATCGGACGGGACTCTGAATTTAACAGTGGGAAATTATCGGGCACAGTGTTAAGCAAATCTTATTTCGCCGGCCAAAAGTTTCTCTGGTCGTTACGTAAATAAAATACGGTATAAGTATCTCACAATCTTGCACAAAATTCCTCTGTGTCTAAAGACTGTATCGTTCTGGGTTTCCGAAACTACTCCGGTTCGTCCAAGTATACAGGGTACTCAAATTAAAATTTGACGGATCGTGACAGTTTCGCCACGCTCACG
>JABXWE010032053.1:0-10254 GCA_014611495.1 Limonius californicus | reverse complement strand
TAAATATCCAAGATATTTTTAATATTACATAAACATTTATTTTATGGTTACAGCAAACCAGCCATAATATATTGGATATTGAAAAAAATTATATTTTTAATTAATTCTACTTAAAATATATTTTTTCTAATATATAATTTCATAGTCTTATTAAGAATATTAATTAATAATATATCGAAAAAAATTAATAATTTATTTTCAAAGATCTCTTAAAAATGACACAAACAGGTTGTAATATAATTGAAAGTTACTTTTAAGAACTTAATAGAACATTGCCGCTTAGATATTTTTAAATATATGTACATGTAAAGGTAATTGTGGATAAAAAAAATTTCATAGCAATTTTCAATAAATATTTATTGAAATATTTTAAAAATTTTCCCATTTATGTTTCTATTTACATGAAAACCATTGCTGGTAAAGAGTAAAACGGGGTTCCATATTAACTAATATACAATATTGTAGTAGGTGGTAGTAACAAAACAATATATATCTAATATCAGTGCAGTTTGGTATGGTATTATGGTTCAAGCTTCTGATAATTGACTTTAAGTGTTTAAATTTTTAGTAGAAATACTGAATCTATTAAAATGAGATCCATTCAATTGTAATTATAAACTATTCTTTAAAAGTTATCTGTATTTAACATGACAATTGTTTAGTAAAGCGTTCACGTACGAGAGAAAATAATCCATTTGGTAGCAGAGACTCCCCATGATCTGCTTAGTGTTGGTATGTTTCGAGTAAATGGATGTGATTTATTTGTTGCTTTGTATTTAAGCTTCACAGCATGAGTTTTTGAGTTAACCCTGCACTTTTTATGCTTTTTAACAACTATGAATTTTTCAAGATTTTGCATGTAAGTATTGTCGTTTTTGGTATTCAGTTTACAACTACAAAACGCATCTAATAACTGCTTTGTGTTTTAGTGAGAAGAACTTTGAAGAACGGTCTGTCAGAGGAGGAAAAGAAACATTTGTCGGCATACATCAAAAGTTACTGAATTCTCGTAAAGAAGAGCCTTAACTAGATAATTTTCACTTTGTATTTTTTTTGTATCTTTTGTTTAATGCTGCGTCTCGAAGATGTAAACTTATACACTGATTTTATTATGTGATAAATAACTTTTTAATTTTTCTGTTGAATTATCGTTTTAGTTGTTAATTTCGAATAGATGTGAAGTTTTCAAGATAACTTGAGTATGTTGTGCTTTAGTGGAATTGAAGTTATTTATTGGTAGGAATGTAACTTTTTTTATCAAATAAAACTTTATCGAAGGTCCCTAGTCTGACAGCTACAAATAATCTAAAGCTTGACTTTTCTCTTGCAAAACACTTTCAGTTTTTCTTTATGAACTTTTGTAATTGTTTTGTTTAAATTTATAATAATACAGGATAAGTATTAATAAAATGATTGTACACCTGTACATGTATATTAAATGAATTTGTTATAGAACAATTGGATTTATTTTTAACATGTATTAGGAACAACAAAGCTCAATGAGCGGATATAATGGCAGTGTTGGGGTTTTGATGTTTTACAAGCTTGGTGTGAGTACAGTTATAGATAAATACGTATTTACAGGTATACAATCTATTCAGTTCCAAGATAGAGCGTGGGTAAATAGGGATGAGCTTGTGATTAGCATGTGGTTCCTCGAGCTGTATAGGCGACTGGTCATTGGCCTTGTAGTTGCAGTCTGCATTTAGGTACAGATTTAGTGTATATTGCAACTGGATTAATAACTGCGTTGTGATATTACGTCCGGTCTTCGCGTTGCATGATGAGGCCCTGTTCAGTGCAACCGTACACGGGAACACCTGCACTTATTTACCCGTGCTCTGTCTTGGAAATGAATAGACTTGGGGTACATATATGTATAAAAAAATATATAGGTATAGGTAAAAAATACATGGTTACAGATACGAATCTCGGTCCAAAAAATACCTTCATAAATACCTGCTATATGAACAGGTACAGAATAAGAATAAAGATGGTTGGCTGCGTGTAAATGGGTTAAAGTAAGGGGCATTTACAGAATCCACTGTTGTGTCGGGAGACTTGATCCCACCTTTCCGAGGGAGATTTGATCCCGGCATCAAGTCTCCCTTATTGAGTTTTAGAGCAAATAGAGATGATAGATATTTATTAATTTAAGAATTATCACATAGGTAGATACCTACTTTAATTTTAGATGCCGAGGAAATACGCACCTAAACCTGGTGTAAAAAGTCGAGTTCTGTCTAACCCTGAAAACGTTGCTGCAGTGAAAGATGGGGCTTCTCTTAAAGGGACAGCCAAAAGATTTGAGATCAATGTTATGTCGCTTAAAAGACTAATTAGAAGAGGAGAAGGGGGACTGCCAGATTTTCCAAAGTCACTTGTTTTTACTGAGTTCTTGCTGAATACCTACTTCAAGCACCTAAACTGAATTATGGCTTACCGTTAAAAAAATTTAGAGAACTTCCTTATGAATTTGCAAAGGCGAATGACAAAAGGACTCCTTCTTCTTGGGAAGTGAAGAAAATTGCAGGCCAGGATTGGGCGTTGAGCTTTATGCAGAGACACGCCAATTTGTCCCTTCGTAGTCCCGAACCAACAAGCTTAGCTCGCAGCACAGCATTCAATAGGCACACTGCGAGCACATTTTTTGAAAAGTTGAGAAGCATTTTTGAAAAGCATGGGTTTACACCGGAAAGAATATGGAATCTCAGTGAAACTGGCGTGACCACTGTCCATAAGCCTCCCAAAATTATAGGGCAGAAAGGCGTTAAACAGGTGGCTAAAGTAACGTCGGGTGAGAGGGGGCAGTTGTGACTGTTTGCTCTGCAATAAATGCCTGCGGTGGTCACGTCCCGCTCTTTCTCATTTTTCCAATAGTGAACTGGCAAGACCGCATGCTTCAAGGTTCACCTCCAAGCTTTGCAGGAGCTCCCCATCCATCTGGTTGGATGATGAGAGAAAACTTTCTCAAGTATTTGGAACACTTTCATAAACATACCAACTTTAGTCAAGGCAACCAGCACTTAATGATTCTCAGTAATCATGAGAGCCACGTCAATATTGAAGTAATAAGCTTTGCTCGAGCCAACAATCTGGTCTTATTAACGCTGGCACCATATACTTCACACAAGTTGCAGCCTCTGGATCGTTCAGTTTTTGGCCCACTGAAAACCTGCTACAACTCAGCTGCATCTGATTGGATGACCAATCATTCGGGAAAAAATATAACGATTTATGACATCCCAGAATTCCTGAGGCAAGCTTATCCTAAGACCTTTTCACCGGCCAACATACTAAGTGGCTTCTGAGTCTCTGGGACTTACCCATTAAATTCTCACATCTTTAGAGACATATATTTTTTGAGGTTTTCGGGGTTTCTTGAACTGTCAATATTACAATATACTTTCCACTTTAGAGACGATGAATTTTTTACAAGTTTGGTGACTGACAGGCCAAACCCTGCGGAAGAAAGCCCAAGTATGAGGCTCCACTAATACCACCTGCTTCTCCTCAGCCCGGGCCGTCTGGTCAACTCGAAACGCCAACCTTCAGAATTGAAAAACCACCAGCTGTCTGTTTCCCCAATGGTGATTTGACCGTTCCCAAAGGCCCCTCCAAGGGTCCAGAATACCACCAGAGGACGTAAGCGGGGTCGATGCCGATATTGACCGACACACCTGAAAAAAATGAGCTACAAGCAGAGGGTGACGAAAGAGCGCCAAGGGCGACTGGTGCCAGAAAGAATTTTACAAAGGCTGTGCCTAAAAAGATAAAAGGAGGAAAAGACGAAGAAATAAAATAAGTGACAGTTCGGGCGAAGATTTCTGGGAGGCTAGCGGCGACAGTTTTGATGATGTAAATCCATATGGAACCAGCGATGAGTCGGATGTGGAAGAAGAAGATTTTTGTAAAACGTCCAGGTCACGAGTAGGGGACTACGTATTTGTGGCCTTCGCCAGCAAAAAATCAAAAACCTATTAAGTGGGAAGAGTGGTGGAAGAGGACTCATCCACCTCGGATTTATTAGTGAACTTTCTGAGGAACGAAAGGACACATTTTCATTTCCCTTCGATCAAAGACGAGGCTCTTGTGCCACGTGACTGGGTAAAAAGTTTTTCCAGTTTCAAACATCTGCCGTGGCCACTACACATTCAAAATTAAGTTTCCAAATGTGAACATGTGCTAAGTTTGTTATTTAAATAAAAGAGTAATTGATTCATTTATTAATTTTATTTCCCTTCCGAAAAAGAAATGGCAGTTAAAGTTGATAATAACATACCATAAGGAGGCATGATCTCACCGGGATCAACTCTCCCAGCTAGAGGGATCAAGTCTCCCTGAATGAGGGATACTTGATCCCTTTTGCACCACGTTAAAAAAATATTATGTCAGGTAGATTGAAAGTATTTTACTTATGAAGGGGTGTTAAAAGTAAAGCCAATGTTGCTTGAGTGAAATGCAGTTGGGGAAAACCAAATTTGTTGAAATCATTCTGAACTAAAAAAAACACCTAAAAAGGGGTCAAGTCTCCCGACTCTCCCCTATATATCTAAAGAGATATCTAGGTGCACAGACAGGTACAGAAAAAAATAAATGCCCAGTTTTAGATATATTTATATAACAAAAACTTGGTATAAGTACAGGTCTAGAAATAAAAAATACCTGGTTACAGATACAAGGAAATGACCAATTAAAAGATCTGGTCCCCTTTAAACAATATCTAGATATCAGCAGTTCTCAAAGTGTGGGGCGTGCCCCCCAGAGGGGCGCGAAGCTGTGCAGGGGGGTGGCCTCGAATAAATAAATAAGACATCAGAATTAATTTTTTACGCCGATGGGAGGAGAACTTAGTTTTTCCTAAAATAAAAGAGGGGCAGAAGTGAAGTATTATTCCCTAGGGAGATAATGTGACATATTTTCTCCCTATGGGAGTTTGTATTATTGTTTAACAATAAGAAAAGTAACGGGTGTTCAAAAACTAGTACGTTTGGAGTAGGCCATGAGTTAACAAAACAAGAGACACAGTATGTCTTTACTTAAACATGAACCAAAATAAACGTCAAAATAAATTGAGGTTATAAACGAGGAACTTTAATTTACACTTAAAAATTAATTCATGAACACCATTTTGTAATGCGCAAATTCTACCTACAAGAAATAATTTTTAGTACATAATGCGATTTTGGAACTAATTACTTACAGGAGAGACAAGTAATCAACTGTCAAATAACAATTATTTAGATAACCTCAAAACATCAGGTGTTTGCGGCTCGGCAGCTGGTTATGAAGCGACATACATTTACCGACGCATAACTGATGCACAGCCTACTATAAACGTGGGAGTTTTTGAACACGGTTTAGTAGTAGTATGAATGCAAATTTAAGAACTTATTTATTTACATTTACAGTAAATGAAACATTAGCACAATTACTAAAATTAATATTAGCTGGAAAATCGCACAATACTTTTTCGTCGGAAGTCACATTTATAGTTTTTTGATTACAGAAGCAGTATCAACAATTTCTCGAGGTTCTCCCTCGATTTCTTGTTCCATCACCGTTAACAATTTTCAAAGCTGTATTCACAAATGTCAGTTTGTTTATAAGCAATTTCTTTCTGTCACCATGGTTGTCAAGATACGAATTCCACAAACTACTAATTATAACAGATCGCTTTGACGAAATTTTTATTCTTCCTTAATTCTCGTGTTTTCATCGGCGTAAAAAATAGTATATACACCTCGGGACCGAATGCTATTTTTCCCGCGGTGCTTTGTAGCTCGAGGGCGAAGCACCTTAGGAAAAATCTAGCATTCCTGCCCCTTGGCCTATAATGTACTATTTTACATTTTTATCACAATGAAAACATAACTAAAATTAAAATAAAACATTTTTTTTACTACTAACATGAGAAAACCTTACTGTTTACCTCATTTGTGTAATGAGAAGTAGTTCATTATTAACCTAGGTAAATAATAATAATTCATTATTTACCTAGGTTAATAAAGATAATGAAAATTATCAAAAAATATGAAAATCATTTAAAATAATAGTTGATTGTACAGTTATTACAAGTCATGTGCACTGCTGCATTTCCACTATTAATAGAATTATCATTATTTAATGTAGAAAAATTTACTTCAGTATTATTAATATTTTCGATAATTTGTGAACGTTCATTAACACTTGGTACTAAATCATCGGTCTGTAAATTTTCTGCCAGACTATCTTGACGTGCGAAAGAAGTGGAGGGTATACTGAAATTTGGTTTTTGTACTAGTTTGGCTATTCTCTTCTTGTCCGCTATCGATTCCTCAATATATCCTTCAGCGACTGTCGCCGACTTCCATCCACCGTGCCTTTTTAGGTTTAGTAGGTCTCCTCCGTTTTCTGCTAGAAATGTTGCCGAGCTGCGCCGTAGAGAATGACCAGTGTAACACTCAGGATGTTTTAATTCCAGAAATCGAGCCATAACATATGGTACTTTACTAATAGTATTGTGCCCAATATTTTGTCTATGATGTTTACCTTTGCGATATAAAATAAATAGTTTTCTAATGTCAGTCGGCCGGTTAGCCAAGTATTTTTTTACAATGTTAATCCATCGCGGTTCAATAATGACAAATCTCCTGGATGATCCATTTTTTGAGTTAGGAATACTTATCACAATAATGCCATCTCGGATATCCACATCATCAAGAACCATATTGCAAAGCTCGTCTGTTCTGCAAGCACCGGCTACGCCAATTATCACAATTGCCTAAAATGTAAAGCTTATTAAAACAGGACAAAAAATGAGTATAATAAAATCCATACCTTTTTTGATAAAAATTCATCATCAGGGGCTTCATTTAAAAATTTATCAATTTCTTCTTTCGAGAATACAAGTGATTTTTCAGTGAAAGAGTTGATTTCAACATTGAGTAGCTTGCCCACAACGTTGATACCTTATTGTGTTCCGAATTTTCCTTAAAATAGGCCAGCATGACATTTTCAGTAATTTTATCGACTTTTTTTTCTTCGCACCATTTCTTTAATTGAGGGTATGCCTTCACATAAAGTCGTTTTGATTTTTCAGGCAACAAATCACGGCTCGCACTAGCCGCTGCCTCTCGAAGCTCAGGCGGAGTACAATTTTCCATTTCTAAATCACTGTCGCTTTGTTCGTTAAGATTCTCAGCCATATTTTAATATTTTATTGTAATACTTTTACTTAAAACCTTCCAATTATTTTAGAATAATGACGTTCATTGGAACCCATCAGTTTCAATTGTTTTATTCGTTGCCTTGATAACCGAGCCCCAGGCTACTTAATATTTCGATATGTTTGAATAATAGGGGAAATGGCTAATTTTAAAATAAAAATAAGATCTTTTGGTGTTAGTTCGGCTATTAGTAGTAAAAAAAATACTATATATACTTCGGTTGAGAAGGCAATTATTTACCTCGAAAATTATATCCTTCGGCGCTACGCGCCTCAGGATATAAAATTTCTCGGTAAATAATAGCTCACTTCTCAACCTAGGTATATAATATACTATTTGCGGCATAGATCTAATGACTAATGTGTGCCTCATTTAAAGTATGCAGCCTTTCCAGCTTTAGTTTGATATTCGAGATAGACACTCTGAGCTCCTTTTCTATTTGAAGTTTGTTTCTATATTTAGACTTTAAAGCAGCTACAGTGGAAAAACCGATTTCGCAAAGGTAAGAAGTAGGAAAATGTAACAGTATCCGAAACGCTTTTGCTTTAATAAGAGAATAGTTACAAGACAGTTCACTCCAATTTGTTAATGACTTAATAACAAAATTTGGTTTCTTGCGGTGCTTGAAGAAAGATGTATCAATTGTTCTTTTTCTTGCAGAGATAGGGCGGTAGGTATGCTTTCAAATGGATTTATTATACCCAATTCCAGTCACACAATTTAATGTCTTCTTCTGCGAAAAAGTATTTGCGGGAAGTAGTGCTCGAGTTTTCTAAATGACCCCCAGTGTCTTTAGCAACAACTGTTTATGATACTCTTCGGATGGTTAACTATATATTGCTGTGTTACATATGGCTAAAATTCAGTTATCTTAACTTATTACTAAATATGTAAAGCTATGTGAAGCTTTCCTGAAAGAAATAATTTGTTTACACACATACATTTCATATTTGATTTATTTTTGTTGGTTTCTGATGTTTTGCCATCCTAGACTGTAATATTCAAGTCCTTGACACAAATATGGGTTGTCTTGGATTGGAGGCATCTTGAGAAAGGCATCGAGTAGACTTTTCAAGAGTTTTATGCATTCTTCAGCTATAGTTTTAACCCTCCAGTAATTGGGTGATGTAAAATTACACGAGTGGTCAGGTGGTGTCTGACAGACCCAATTTTGAATTTACGTTACAGAAACGGCCAGGCAAAAGATTGTGTTTTTGTTTGTACCAACGTGTTCTTTATTGTATTCTTAACATATTTACATAAAAATTAAAGTATATTTCGCCAACAATTGCTTTATTATTATTTGGGCAGTAAGCGTAACGGCCCCTTGCATTTTCTTCTCTAACAGGGGGCGGTTTACCAGCAGGTCCACTTAATTTTTGCGCAGGGTGTCTTATAACTGTTTTTAGGGGAGGATCACGTGCTTTGGTAAGCATGTTTTCCTTTACTAAAGTCAATCCTAGGATTTTTAGAAAGATCTTTCTTTCAGAAATGTTTCTGTCATTCTCAGCATTGCTTAGATGAACCACAAATGCATTAATGCCTGCTATGTAGCACAAATTGTAAAAAATTACCATTGGCCATCTACGTGTGTTTCGGCTAACATTATAGGCTGCACATTTTTGATCGACAGAATCAACACCCAGCTTTGTGATATAAAACGTTACAGTATTTGATTTACATGCGTCTCCAGTACTTTCGTCAACGGTATCGTCGTAGTGTAATGATGATAAAAGAAGAACAACCTTCTTTTTTTAGGCATATTCGACACGAATGTCATATTTTTTGAGAAAGCAAACTTAGACGAGTATTTTGGCCTGTCCCAGTTGAGAAGTTTTTTTGGAATTTCTCTTTTGTTTCTACCCAATGTTGCAACAACTGTAATCTTGGTTTCCTCCAACATGCGATTTACTGTTTCATAACTGCTGAACCAATTGTCCATGGTTACATTTCTTGATGTTCCAAAAATTGGTTCACATATTCTTTCAACTAAATCAGTAGTTTTATTACACTGAAAAGTAAACACCAATTCAAATTTTCACTTTACGGAAAAATAACCTGAACAGTCGGGTTGGGTCTGAGAGTCGAGAGACCAGAACACCATAATAACTAACAAATATTTTTGAACTTGGGCGCGCCTTTTTGTTCACTTGTTCATGACCTCTATGTGGAAAGGTATAGGTACGCCTGCACGAAGCGTTCCGCTTAAAAATAAAGAAAGGAGAAATGAATGCAAACCCAAATTGCCTCACAGACCCCACACGAGCACTGGAGGGTAATAAAATTAGAAAAACTTTGACAGCTAAAGACTAAATTGTTAAATTTTATAATTTATATTTATTAGTTGGTGAAAAATACTTATGTTTGATTGTTATCTAAGAAGCTAAAGAAACTTTATGTCGTATTTCCATAGACAATAATATCTGATTTAATAATTTATTTAAATATGTAAAGGTTGGTGTGACATCTGCATACAATGAAAATGTAAGATTTCTTAAACTTTTAGTATTCTATTGTATTAAAAAAGTTTAATTGGAGTTAATTAAGCTTTGGAAGAAACGTTGTGTTGTATTTTTGTTAATATTGGTGTGTAATTTATTTATTTATTGTTAAATGAATATTGTAACATTTATTTGATTTTGTGACTTTGTCAGATTTATGCCTTGTCTGGTGTTTTGTGTATTTTGATGTGAGTAACACAGTGATGAAATTTGTTTTCATGTAAATTTATTTATAAAAAAGTTAAATTAGTTTATAGGATTTTCATTGAATTTAGGCAATTTTTGTACTTAATTTCTATTGGTCGAAATCCTCTAGAAGTTTTCGATTCTGTCTCTGTTTTTGACTGTTGCTAGGAAACGATGCTTTTTTGTTGAAGTTGTTAGAGGTTTCTGGCAAGAAAAATTTATTAGTTCCAGTTTTGTATTTGGAGAGGAAAACGTTTCCCGTGCATCTCCGTAATTGTTAAAAATTTTGTTAAAATTGATTTATTTAACAATAAAACTTTGTGTTGTGTTGTTCTACGTTGTTTTGAGTAATTTTCTTA